>CCAG010010577.1:0-27523 GCA_001077435.1 Glossina morsitans morsitans | reverse complement strand
AACATACTTCAAAAACATGCAAAAATATAAAAAAAATACATATAAAAATAAAGAAGATTTAAAAATATATAAAAAAATATAGATACAAAGAAAAAAATGTATATAAAAACAAAAAAATACCCGAGAAAATATAAATAAATGATGAGCTGGATGAGGAAATGTAAAAAATACATAAAATAATAAAAAATATATAAAATTATGAACTATAAATATAATAAATAAATAAAATTAGAAATGTAATTAAATGTATGAAAAATAAAAATTAACGAATATAAAAATACATAACATATAATATAATAAATTTAAAATGAAAAAAAGGACAAAAACGATATACGTAAACATAAAAACTCGTGTATGAAAAATTTAGAAAACAGGCAAATGGATCAAGTCGACTTTAGGCTGGCAGGCCCAAGCTTACATTCGAAGAGTTCAACGACAGGGAAGAAAACAATTGAAAACGTCGTATATTTCCAACAATGTTCTCGCGCGACAATTTCAAGGCAATGATGAAAAAATCGCTTTTCTATATGGAATTGTCGCTAACGAACCGAATTTACTTGCTATGCGTAAGTAGGAGGGATTCGTCTTGGATTTTTGAACGGTATACTGACTACTTGTCAAATTGGAAATTGTATTGACAATGGTACGTAAGGGCAATAAATTGAAAATTTATTCGATTATATCGATTGCACTGTCTCTGATTAAACTCTGATAATCGAGTGCTATGGAATGGGGTGTCTAAAAAGTGTTAAACCTGATAGGCTCAACTAATGACCTTTTATTCATTAACTTTTCCAACACATTTTCTTGAAAATTATTTTTTCCTTCTCTTTTTTTTGATCTTTGACAAGTACATTAAATTTGCTAAAATCGGGCCACCTTGGGTGGCCACGGTAGGGGACTTCACATGAAAATAATGCATAATTAATTTATGATGTATTAGAAGAAGCAAAATAAATGAGCAATACGATGATGTAATGTATCTAATGGTTGGACCTGCCCGACCATAATGGTTTTACTTGTCATACCCATCACCGAACGATGAGGGGTAGATTCATTTTGTCAAAACGTTTGCAAAGCCCAGGAGGAAGCTTTAAAAACCCCCACAAAGTGTATATATTCTTGATCAGCATCATATTCTGAATTGACTTAAGCATGTCCGTCTGCGTTGTGTCTGTTGCAAACATATTCCTGGACGACTGTCGACTACAAATCTGACAGAAGCTTTGGAAGTTCTACGACGAAGATTGGTCGGTTGAAAATGGGCCAAATCGGTCGACGAACACGCCTACAGTACTTTGTCAAGTGGCGCGATCCATGATTTTCGAAAGTAATAAAAAATTAGTTTTTATTCGAAAGCTGTAGCAGATAAAACTGCAAAACTTTAAACCTGTATGAAAATGGAAAAAATCGGACACGCCTACTCATTTTCGTAATGTATCACAATATCATTTTTTTTTTCAACACCTTTGTGAGGCACAGAAGCAAGCTTCAAAAGCTCCATAAAATATGTACATTCTTGGTTTCAAATTCGGAATGCACCTGTCCATCTGTCCGCCTGCACAACCACGTAGTATCTGTGATAAATATTTCCCCACTCACCAAAATGAAATGGCCGCCTGAAAGCTTGCAAGCGAGTTTGAAAAGGGCCCAAACTTTTCAAAGAACACACCTACTAGGCACTCACACGCCTATGTAACAAAAACTGCGAATATCTTTGCTTTCTAAAGTACAACGTAGGAATCATATAAATTTTTGCACTTTTATTCCGAACAGAGGAAAAATCAACCGGGCCCCATATTATAGAGTGCGAAAATATAGTTCTTTTCCTTTAGCAATGCGTGCAAAAGATTCGGTCACGACAGAATACAATTTTCTTACTTGTTTAAAATTGCATTCATTTCGAATACAAACAAAATCAAATCAAGTCGAGTTGTTTCTGCTCTCGGCTGACAAATAGTCTGCTTTGCTAGCCATGTGCATAACAATAGCGGTCTCATTAGTCCAATAAAACTAGCTGTTGTTTTAGAACTATATCGTCTTTACTAGTTCGTATCTTGTTTTTTTTCTTCTCCCCGCTTTTCTTCCCAGAAATTGTTATCCTTTAGGTTATTTATCGAAGTAGAACTATTCCAATTTACTCTTGTGTGTTGTATGTGTTCGTTTAAAAATCACAAAATTGATATCAGATTTTAAAAGTTTGTTGTTGAAGACTAGAGCTCTCTTATGCCAGATATGTGAGATAACGTTTTAGTTGAGTTTAGTCTCTTTCTCTTCTTCATTTCTATTGTTGTTTGATTAATGAAATTTTCAAATCAATTCTGCTTGAGCACGTCAGTTTCCTTTTCTCCGACTCGTTCGTTCACCGACCACTTTTTTAAGCTTAAATTCCTGCAAAATTTCCTTTTTAAACTTTACAATAATAAACTGCTTTTGCTACTTTGTTGCTTTACTCGAGCATTTCAAGAATTACAGTTGTGTTCATTGCGTGACAAATCTCTATAAGGTATATATCTTATTAAGTGCACACACACACGCACACATACATATACAGGTGTTCGCACGCATACATACATCCTATATAGTTTATTATTTAATATACATACCTTGTACTATAGAGTATTTTACTAAAGATTTTTCTAAAAATATAAATTTTTTAGTCTAATCTTAAATGCAAATCGGTGCACGCATCACTTTGAATTTCGTTATAGAACAATAAACGTGTAGTACGGTAGTTGTGCATAAGAAACTAATGATATTTATATGCAAATTAAATAGAAAAAAAAAAAAAATAATAAAAATAATAATAGAAATAAAAATAAAAGGTTTGTTCCAAGCAACTGTCTAACATGACTGGTCTCCCTCTCCCTCTATCTCTATCTCTTTTGCTCTTAAAGAGCAATTTTCTAAAGAATAATTATTATTTTTCGTGCTTGTTTTTGTATAAAATATTCTGATTTAATCGGTTATAATAATGTTTAGAATGAATACCGACCGGTCTATTACTTTTTATATATATTTTCGAAACTTTTTTTTTTCTTTTCTTCTTTTTTTTACATTCATCACCGAAAGACAGGGGGTATCATCATATAGTCGAAATATTTGTAACGCCCAGAAGACGAAGCTTCAGAGAATCCACAACGTATATATATTTTTGGTCAGCATCAAGTTCTGAAGCGATTTAAGCGTGTCCGTCTGTGTTATGACTGTTGCAAATATACCCCAGGCCGCAACTTCAACTTTGACAGAAAAAGTGGAGGTTTTTGTGCGCGGATCGGTATTGAAAATGAGCCAAACCGATCAAAAGACACGTCCACTGTACCACATAAACTGAGATAATTTCTACTTTTTAAGAGGCTCTTTTACTCATTACTCATAAATGGGACGATGCTGTAGTATTTATACAAAAATGGGGAAAATTGGGAACGCCCACCCAATATTACAGGGTAGAGGTTTATATTCAGGTAATTTTCTAACGCGCAGAAGCAACCTTTAAATACTCCATAAACCGCATAAGTATATGAATTCTTGGCCATTTCCGAATTCGGAACGCACCTAAACATATCCGTCTGTTCGTTTGCCTAACTGAGTACTATCTGTGGTACACATTTTCTCGTCCGCAAAAAAGAAGATGTCGTCTACAACATCGCAAAAGTGTTTCACGAATGGTTCAAATAGTTCAAAGAATACGCCCATAACGCCCACACGTCTTTGTAAGCAAAATTATTCTGCGAAAACAGAAAAAAAAAACAGGCACGCCCACCCGATGTTAAAGAATATGAGAATTCATGTAACTCTTTTTTCCCATCTTTAATAGGTTAACATATGTTTAAGAAGTGGTTTTAATGTTAAATTAACTTTTAAAAATTACTAAGCTTTCATGAAAATATAAACAAATCTGAATGCAATAAATTTCTATTATTCTCAACTCTAACACATAAGTCAACAAGTTCCACTATGGATATATTGGCAACGTCTCGAGTAAAAAATCCCTATTATTATTTTTAGAAGGCGTCATCCCTTAAGAAGGGCTTGGCAAAATGCAACACTTCTTTGCCGAAAGCAATAATGTGTCGGTAAAATCTTGAAAGTTATTCTCAATAGTTGAAAATTGAAACTGGAAAGGATAGCTGATATCCTAAAGACATAAAAAGGCAGTGCCTTCACTATTTGACATGAAAATTTGGATATGGAAATGACAATGTGTTTCAAGTGGGCGCTGCGTTTACTCATACCATCTCTTTTATTTGCGTAATACGGTGGTCGAAGAGAAATGAGGAAAGAGAAAGACAAGTGCAGCCTAGTGGGCGTATACACAGTGGATAAGTGTTATACCTTGAACTACTGAGCACTCACTATAGCCACGACCGAAGTAAACTCTACCGCGTTAAGATGTGAACGTGCGAGAACAGACTTGGTAGCCGCGATTTTTCCCTACTCGCCTACTCATGCGAACAAAATCGTAAAAATTTGAAATTCGAATTGGTTTCCCATCCCCTTAATACCCCGTTCTGGCCATCAGCGTTTTTTATTCGCTTGAGAATCCCAACTGGATTAAAAAGAAAGAAAAAAAGCGCCTTGAATCAAATGATGCGGATTTAGAGGATTTTTACCAATAGTTCCGTAAAAAAAGGCTTTGAAATTTAAAGAAAGCTGATGGATAAAGTCGAATTTTCCCCCACGAAACAGAAAATTAATGAATTTTTCGTTTTTACCCTTCAGAAGTACTAACTGATGAATTCTACTTATCTGAGAAGACTTTCTTTTACTGCAAAGCGGAAACAATGATTATTCAAAAAAGATAATCTTCTCAGATGAATTGAATAATATTCACTGGTCAGTATATGAAACTTTGCAATGCCGTAGAGAATTTGGAGAAACTTTTTCAGTGAGTCCAAGATTACGAAAGAAAGCTGAATGAGCGTGTAATTATTCAACTCAACTTTATCCGTTAATGAAGGGGGAGTGTTCTTCTGTTTCGAAGAGAAAAAAAACGCCTACAGTGTCTAGTTCTTGCGTCTTTAACTCTACGCACTCGCCATGAGAGAAAAAGTGCAGTTATATCCAACAGAGCAAGTACTTGCTTTTCATCGCTGAGCTCAGCAAGAAAAAAAAACACATGGAGTATATATGCGCATCAATTATGGCAAAAATAACATTATGGCTATAGGACCTGAGTTACTTATAAAGCAAACACTCGGAATTTTTCTAAATTTCTCTTACATATAACGAAAGTTGGAAACACAACTCCCTCTATTGAGTATACGCATCAGAAGGGGTGAAATATTTTCCCTGCATATCGATCAATTCAGAATCACTTTCTCCGGATCTGACCATTTCCCATATAATCCGCTATTTTGACCACTTCCCATATAATGCGTTGCTGATGTGAATAACTGCAGAGTGATCTCAGATATTTAAGAACGGATTTACTATAATATTTTTACTTGTTTTTCAGTTCATAGTTTTCTACATCTTTTACCGACGGCTTTTTGGCTTGCTTTTATTTCAAAATTTCGAAAACTGCTGTTTATGTTTTTTTAATTTCTCCAAAGTATGCGCAGTCGAAGCCTGATTCGAAATATTAAACCATCACTTAGGAATTTGTGAGGATGTGTGAGGATAGGTGAGAAATCTATTACTCTCAAGAACATAAAGCTCTCTGCCAAATCTAATAATCATTGTATAGAGATTAATAAGGGAAACATCGAAGATATGGCTTTTAAAGCCGAATTGAAAATTTGTGAAAGGCTTCAAAAGCAATCGCGTAATATGTGAAACCTGTATACCGCTGCATCGATTGCTTGGTTCTTGTGCTATTTTTATTATTGTACTTAGGTAGGGTAAAAAGTTTCTAGTCTTTCGGCAAGGATCCGATGACGCCTTAGTGTTGGATACTATTTCCAAGCGAAATCATCCAAAGAATTTTCTATTATTTCTTCTTCTTCTTCTGCTTATTTTTAATTCATCTTCTTATGCCGGTCAAGTCGCCGGCTTTTTTACAGAGTGAAAAGTGAAACAGCAAAATTATTATAATTTTAGTTTTTACCTCACATACTTGTTAGGGAAAATCTGTGGGGGCCTTTTCTTTCGAGTTAGATGCAAAATCTACCGTTAGCTCTTTTATTTATTTATTTATTTATTTTTTTTTTTGTTTTTTTTAATATTCTCCTTACTTTCAATTTCGAAATTAAAAATTTTTGAGTTTTGGTTCAACGCTTTTGCAATATTTAAAGCCACTGTCTCTCTTGTCTCTAATGGAAGTACTCTTTAATATTAAAGGCGCCGCCAACATTCTCGTTCGAATGTTCTGTGTTTTTGTAGCTGTTTTTGTTTCTGTTGTTGTTGTTGTTGTTGTTGCTGTTGTTGTTTCTGTTTGCTGTTGAGTTCAGTTCAGATGATGCTGATTGCAGCAAGCATGAAAATTATTTGCCATGATGTGACTGTTACTGTTGTATATATGTATATATGTACATGTATATATATATATATATATATATATATATATATATATATAAATACATTTATATATGTACGGATGTGTATGTGAATGCTAACAGTATTCTGTTCGTAAATATATATCTATATGTATATCTGTATATATATAGATATACAGAAATTCAGGAAAATGTATGTTTTTGTAACTTCAAATACATTTAGATGTCTGTCCATATGTGTTGAGTATGTAACACTACAGATATATGTGGATATTATAGCCATTGCTGCCGCTGAGATGCCCTTGAATTTTTGTTTTTTCTTTGCACTGGCCTTTATACACTCGCTATGTATGAGTTAAACATAACATATCTTTTTTTTTTCTCAGTGTGTATATCACCGTAAGAAGAGCGTGTTTGTGTTCATTTTTGTTATTGCATTAAAGACTTTATAGTCTTTAAAAAATTTTAAGAATATTTCGTTTCACTTTTCTTGTTGCTGTTGTTGTTGCTGTTGCTGTTTGGTGACGTAGTTGGCTTTTGACAAAACGCTGCAAGGGGGATTTTTTTTTCTCTTGTTTTTTTCTTCCTTCTTTACTTGGGGGACAACTACCATACACATTTGTTAAGATGTATATGCTTTTATAAAAATTGGGGAGTGTGTGACAAATATACATTGCGTGGGTATAGCGTATAGATGTGCGCACAAGTTTTCGAATATCTTTTACTGCTTCTAAGTTTGTTGTGTGATTTCATATAACAAAATATTTCAAATGTGCCCATATACATATATATATATATATGTATGTATATACATGCATTTTCTTTTATTTCGTTTAGTGTGGACGTTGTCGTCAGACATTGTTGTTGTTGCTGTTGTTATCGGTCGTCATCGTTGTCGTTTTTATTGTCATCATAGCTGGGCCCCTACTACTACTACTACTACTACTACTACTACTACTACTACTACTACTATTTCTACAAGCAGGTTGTTTGCCTGCTTGTTTTGTTATTTATAACGGGACTACAGGATCCCTTCTTTTGCCGACCCGTTGGCTAAATACTGTACGTTACAAAAGTGACGCATTAATGAATATAATATACCACCACTTGTAACAGTTAAGGGATGACTGGCTATGACTTTCGATATACATACATACGTATGTATGCGTATATGTTCAAGAGTAAGTGATGTGGTGGGTGTGCGAACGAGTATTTTCGCTTATGTGCATTTATTGTTTGATTACTATGACTGCCTCTGATTTTTACATATATAGCTTGCTATAGGAAAAGGATGGGTTAGCACACTTTGCGGCAAGGGGGGAGCTTCGAAAGTAGCTGTAGCTGCATGATGGCTTTATATCCATCCATATGCCGGCATCGCACCGCATCAGCCACAGCCAGCATCACTATAAAAACACTCACTTAACTTTACTACCCCATGCCTTAGACCGTCATATCCTTATGTTTTCACATCGTTATGGCATGTTTGTACAACCTTTAATTGCAAATCCCTTTATAATTGTTTCTTTAACAGGTTTTTCTTCCTCATAATGTATACATATATACTTTCTTGTTTTTTCCTTTTTGTATGCCAAAGTTATGCTTAGAATGCGTGGCGGCGCGTGGCTACTGGGGATAGCGAGGGAGTGATATTGATTGTCAACATTAATTTAAGGAGTCTGACATTACCGGAAACCCTTTTGGGTTTTAATAACCAAAACATATTAAGATTGGTTTTTTCCTTCTGTTTTTTAATTTTTTTTTTATTTATTTTTTTTAATGTAATTTCATAAAGCAGTCAATTGCCTTTAAACGTATGAAGTATGCCTGAACATACATATAAAAAAATATATTATGCTTTTTTGTTGCCTCTCATACCTTCTTCCAGTTTTCTTTTTCTCTTCTTTTTGTTTTAAATTGAAATTAAATGTTGTTGTTTCCTTGCTCAGATATCCACGAAAGTCTTTTTTAATGTCAATCATAATGCCTATAAAGTATTTAAGCTGCTTAGAGATGATTGAAAATCTATAACAAAATTTGTCGAAAGTAATGAACATGTATGCGGGTGTCATTGGAGAAGTAAAAAAAGAATTTTTTTTCAGGCATTATCCACTTTGGGGGGTGATTTTTGTTTTTTGTTTCTTTTCAAAGTTAAAGAAAAGAAAATTTCTTCAAAAAAAAAAAAAAAAGAAAAAGTGAAATAAAATTTAGAAAAGTGTAGCTCTTATAGCCACTCGTAAGATTTGGATGTCAGGGCTTTTATTTTTAATTTAATAATTGGCAAAAAGTACTTTTTTTCTCCCTCTTTCTCTCTCTCTCTTAAGATTCAAATAAGTGTAACATAAGTGTTTTTTTTTTTTTTTTGGAACATTTGTATCTTTATGTGCGGTATTTAACAACTGATTTGGATATTAGTTCTACGTGTTGGGGAAAAAGAAGCTGCAAAAGTTATTGTTTTATACGCACATCAGTTGCATAGATGGTGGTTGAAAACTAATACTATTAAATGATCCTTGGCAAGAATTTATAAATGTTTGCTAAACAGAGTTTAATGCGAAGGAAAAGTTTCTTTCCCTTGATGGGAATTTTAAATACCCATAGGATGTACATACGAGCTAATGAAACTTTTCCTTTCGCAAAAGCACATACGATGGTTTCATTCTGCTAAAGGCGCACATATTATCTTAAGAGTGTCATGTCCGCTATGCTCAAGACAGATTATTAAAATGATGATTAATGAAGAGGAAAGAAAGTGCAAGTGTAGATGTTCGGTAAAGCCGCAAGACTTACGCAAGCATGCACTAGGCTGCGACCACTTCTTTCTCTTTTTTCACCCTCTTTTCACTGACATTCCCAAAGAGATTTGACATAACACGTCACCAGCGAAACACCAGCTTTTTGATAATATCCAATAATATAATCCTTTTCAAGAGTGATACATTCATTCCGAAGCTGCTCTAGCCATTCGATGTCTTTTTTATAGAACGATTTGTTCAACCCATCGAGATACTCTCGGAAGGTCTTGTCTTTTTGAAGGGTTCCAAACAGCGCCCCGCATCGTCGCATCATCATTGTTGTTTTTGGACAACAGTGAGCAGACCGCGAACGGGGCTTTCTCATGCACAAGTGTTCATACAAAGTCCTAACTACACTGCCTTTTGATATCGTTACGGCGTCATGTATCTCAAGCAACCTCACCTTTCGCTCCTCCAAAATGATTTTGATGTCTGCGAAAATAACAAAAGTAGCGCCACTTAAAACAAGTGAAAAAATGAAGATAATAGAAAATACTCGAATCATAAGAACTAAAATATACGCCGAGCACGTCTATAGAGGACTGATAAAGCGCGAATCGCCTCTGTTTTCCTCTTAAGGTGAATATGTTTGTCAACGGCGGAAAAATAACGTTGCGTTGCTTTTCAGATCTCATCAAGAATCATCTTCCTTCCATAGCCTATGGAATACGACGTCATTGGTTTTATTAATGATCTTCTGAGCTTGGAGCACTGCAAATAAATTCACTTCACGATAAGTTCATGGCACAATAGAACGGAATATACGTCGAATCTTTATACAACCCTCAGCATTTATGCGTCCTCTGTCTCTCAATATCACAGTTCGAATGTGTGCGATTGTATTACCTGTTCACCTCAACTGAGAGCGGAGAGGGCGTTCACAAAATTTGTCGCTTCCGCTCCTACCTTCTCATATCAATTTAAGATAACGAAATACTATTGCAAATTTTTGTTCACATAAAGGCTTGTGTAAAGGCGTCATATAGGATGCAATCGTAAAAGTGCTTTGATTTAGTCCATTCTTCGTAGGCTTCGTATCTGAGCCAAAACAACACAAAGCAAAAGTTGCGACTTTTACATGGAGACAGACAAGTAGACGGACGTACAAGCGTATATCGAGTCAGAAGATCATTCAGAATCAGTCGGTAAAATAAAAGGTGGGCTCACCCTGAATCGGCTACATCCACAAAACGACACTTAATATATATATAAAATATAGTGTACCAAAAGTAGTGTAGTGGGGTATAAAAGCCGAAGCGATGCCTTCACAATTTATAGGTGAAATAACATATTTTCTTCAACAAAACGTACGAAAGAAATGAAGCGCCTTATTCTACACTTCAATGTTATACGGAAAGAAGACGCAGTTGTCACGTCACCTCAAATTCAGAAGATCAGATGTATGCAACACACATTCCGATTAAAAAAAAAAAAAAAAGAACGTCAGCCATCTTTGTTGGCTAGTTATCTGGTCCTTATTCAAGCACTTAAGTAAACGAAGCCACAAAAGTATTTTGTTGTCAAAAAATAATTGTCCGTCCGCGGTTATAAATAGTTTGTAGTCGAAACGAGATTTCTCAACACGCTTTATGCCTGAGTTGAAATTAAATTTCTTATAAATACACTTTCAAAGTTTACTATGAAAGCTTTTAATTATAAAATTCTCTTGTTGCAGCACACACCAAATAAAAATGTATCCTTGGGGCATTCCTTACATTGTTGTAAAGAATTTTTAGTTTATATTTCTCATCGTGAGTTAATTGACTGACATCCTTAAAAGGTTAGACAATTTTCATGTCTTTACTTTACCAAAGGGACTGTTGCTTACCATTCATACCTTAAAATTGGAAAATATATTGAATTTTCTTTCAAATGTTTATTAAATCTTTTTTTTTTTCTTATAAAAATTTTAATTATTTCATTGCTTAATTTTGCCAGTTTTCCAGTTATTTCTTAATTGGAATATTTATGAAAATTTTTCATTTTGAAAATGAAAGACGAACGAGCAGAGACTAGACTGCAAGTTTTTGTTCGTAAATTTTATTTCCCATTCACCGTCAGAGTATGCAATTAAGTTTACAAAGCGATGAGCAATGAGTAAAGAGAAATATTTCCCAGTTTAGTTATGCTTGTTCATGTGGTAATGAAATCAGAATCTGGGCCTGAATGTTTCCTTTCATTTTTATACAACAATGGCTTCGTTTTAGGTTTGTCGTATTAGTTAAAGAGAAGAAAAACCAAAGTTGAAGTTCATTTTAAATTCGACATATAGGACCCTTCGACCTTAAGAATTCTAAGAATCCGCATTTATTAAAGCCGGTGTACACGATCGAAGCAGTTTTTGACAAATGGATTGCCTTGTTGAAGGACAATTATTTAAATTTTACAAAGCAAGAGACGAAAAACGTTTACCCGGCCACAGCAGTGGGTTAGACGCAAAGACCTCCGTTTAAACAGATAAAGACCAACAACTATGGTTCAGTACCTCTTGACTGAACGAACATTTTCTCTTTTGAATTTTTTGACTTTCACATTTTGCGCGATGCTGATAAAAGTGAAGTATTGGCTAATAATAACCGGGACTAAGTAAGAAAAAAAAAAAAAGCGCTTACACTTTTTTAGTTGCAAAATTTGATTTTAATAATAAACGCAGAGCACCTGAATAGAAATACCACCACCTGCTGCTCTTTTTTCCAAACTAGGCTTCAGTTTCCACAATGACTTCATTATATGATCTAAATTTTTTTCCCTCGACCATCCATTCGGTGATGGTTATTACTAGACGCCAGATTTGGAGAATCCAATGCGAGGGCAGGAGTACGAACTTTAATGCGTACGATTTTTATATAAGAAACAGTGTAGTTGACTTATGAATCCTGAGTAAACGCAGCATCCATTTGAAAAACATTTGCTTTAAGTTTCTAATTTTCATGAAAAATGTTGCCTTCCGGATATCGGCTAACCTTTGCGATTTCATTTTTCAATTATTACGAACAATTTTTAGGATTTTTTGACGGTTTCCCTTCGTTGCACATCCATCCATTTGAAAGTGGTCAGCATTATCGATAAAATTGTGTTCTCAATGGAAAAATGTTGCGACAAGTGCTTGCAGCGCTATTTTTCTCATTAAAGATTTACGAAACTCGAATCTTTGTATGATTTTAAAAGTATCACAAGAGCAATTAAAGCCATTAAAATGGCTACAGTTCGTAAACAACTGATGGAAGTGATAACAAATTTTGATAGGCATCGTTTGAAGCTTTACCGCTTTCTAACATGCATCGTCATCTATTGTGTGAGAGACGAACGAGATCAGTGCATCAGTGTCGGAAATTATTAAGCGGTGTGTTATATTTCTTTTCTCTTGTTACACTTTCCCTAATCATCACTCGTTGTCTCGAATGAGTTTGACAATGTTTTCAAATGAATGATTTGCTCTGTGCAAATTAATTGATAGTGTTCATCCCTTCCTTAATAACTTTTCAACGCGAAGGAAAATCGGCTTCACCATTTTTTCGAGCATTTGATTGATCGCTGCTATCTTATCTGTAACAATGGTCTTATACAACGAGAAAGTCTCTATGCTTTCTTTATTATTTGTGTTTTTGTTGATAGAGATCTAAAAACGTGTATGCAGCTAAAAGGTAAATAGACATCTCTTCATAATTGGCTTCTTACTCTCTTTAACAAAGCAATTCCAAATCAAGACGGCCGCATGATGGCACGAAATTTAAAAATTTATATTCTTTTTGTCTCTCAGAAATTTATTCACCCTTTTTAATGATCATTCTTCGAGAGAGAATAATCTATTTATTGTGAGTAGAAACTTGTTCGGCTCGGTTATCTAAAAGAAATTGTAATCAACAGTGCGGGGTGTGAAATAAAACTGTGACTTTTTTGTTTGAGAGTGATACCTTTAAGCTACACGCAACTGTAAAATTTATCACAGTAAAGCATACAGGATATAGTTTCTTCGAGCTTCGAACAGATATAGCTTTGTACTAAGAAAATTAAATTTTGCGGAAACTATCTTTCCTGGTTAACTGAATGATGAACAATAGATGTGCTACGATATCCAAAGCCTAAATAAACATGATAGAGAATAAGGGAACAAATAACATCGACAATACTACTAAAGTTTTGCTGCAACCAAATGAAATTACGATTAAGTACCGCTACCAACAATAATTGACGCAATTGCCCCAGAAAATGGACGTAATATACTAAAAGTCATTATATCGTGAATGTTTAATGCGAAGAAATCTGCATCCATTTAAAAAATCTGGCTCAAGAAATGTTTGCAGTTACGATCAGGAATGTCGGGTTTCAATATATAGCTTGTTGTTTGTTTGGACCCTGCTTCGAGCTTATGACCACAACCAAATACTGGTCGTTTTAAGGATAGGCTTAAAATATGAGTGTTTTTTTGGGATGGAGTTCGAAAATTGCCTGGAAGATGAAGAAAAGTCGTAACTAACGATCGGCAATAGTTTCAATAAAATACATTGTACTTTGAATAAAGCTTCAAAGTTACAAATAAACTTCTAAAAACTTGTTCGTACATATTTGCGAAATGAAAAATTTAATAATGCAATTAGTTGCGCACGTCTTGGATTAATTTGACATACCTTTAATTTTTTTTATCTGTAAATAGCAATGGAAATACCTATGAAGATTCTCAAATATTTACTTTCAGTTAAAATATAAAAATTTATAGTATACTTTTCATATGGCGTGAAAATTTGTTGCCTATCTTTTGGCTTTCGTAAATTATTCCATATGCATTGGTTTCACTTTCGATTCGCTTCCTTTTCATTTTTTGCTTTTCAAACTGTTCGTAAACTTGGTTTATGTTTGCGAAGCAGCAGGAAAACAGAGACTAAAAGTAAAGTTTTCAACTAATTATTGTACACATTTATAAATACACATACAATCATATAATATTCTAGGATATCAGCACCAATACCAATACACGCGGATATATGTACTTGTGCCAACACCGACGGCTGCAAGAAAAGCAAAAGCATGAGCAATAATAGCAACAAAAACAACAATAATAACAAAAAAAAAAAAGCCCTTCCAAATGCAATTGCAGCTTAATAAAATAGTTCAAGGTCACCTGATTTTAGTTCGTATACACACATATTGGCAAACGGTCGAGTGGTGTACAAGTCTCTCTAAAATATCTTCTTCCTAGTTGATATCTGAATGTGTGTGTGTGTTTGTGTGCGTTCTCTTGCATTTTTTGCTATATGCAAATTTATATCCAACAAAAATTTAAGAAAAACATTCAATTTCGGGAAAGAAAATTATATGGAAAATACTTTGGAAAGTTAACTTTAATGTGAAAAGAAATATTAAGCTGAAAATACACAAAAATTCTTGCGAAATTTGTTCATATTCATGGAAGCCCAATAAAGTTTGTAAAATATTTTTGAGAAAAAAAATAAAAAAAATTAGTTTTCCTTTTTTTTCCTAAAAATAGTTCAATGTTTTTTGCACAAATAAATTGCAAATTAAAGCTTTATTGTAAAATTTTATTGTAAATGTATAAAGTGCTGCAAAGTAAAATTAATTCACCCTTGTTATTATGCATTGGAAATTATTGATAGCATACTTTTAGCTGCCATTTTACTCTGAAAAATTTTGCATAATTTAAGATTTTAATTAAATTTCGTCAGTTACTGTTGATATTGATATTGGGATTTTTCTCAAATATTTTAAATTGAATTTTATGTTTATTGATTTATTGTTGTTTCGTATGATATAAAATTTGCCCAAAGAGAAAAAGCGCCATTTTTTTTGCATGTAATCATACTCGTATTCAATGGTAAGGGATGCAGTAGTAGATGAAAAAAATGGATATTGCCTTTGTTTGGGCATATTTGCCAGCATAAAATTTAATTGCATAACCAGAGAGAGGAATAATGCGAATTTATATTTTTCTTTTGATTATTATCCAGGTGGTGTTGGCACCGGTTGTGGCAACATTTACTTTACTGGTAACGGCGATTTAATGACTGGTTCTGCCGCTGCAGAAGAATTGGGTATAAGTGCGGCCAGTCTACAAAGCGTTAATCGTGCTCCTTCAACTTTTTGGCAATATTCAAGTATATAACAAATAATTATTAATATTTTATCTCTGTATACTTATGAGCTGTTTTCCTTATTTTTTTTTTTTTTTAATAATCTTCAGGTCCACTTCCCATTGAATCCGTGATATCCATGTCTCCTGCCACAGTAGGCTTACAATACTCTCGCGAGGCAAGTCGTGGTCAAGTAGTGTTATTACCCGCTACAGCGACACCTTTAGGTATGTTAGTCCGCAAATTCATTCACCTTACTCTTTGTCATTTTTATTTTAATTTATTTATATTATTTCTTTTAATTTTTATAATTTATTATTATTCATCTTTAATTTGAAAAAAACAAAAAAAGTTATAAACGCATTAACTAATCTGCTTGAATTCCCCTTTTCTTTCCCGCTTTCCCGTTTCTCTCTCTCGCTTCACACTCTCTCACATACAAAAAACACTCACACATCACTTGACTACCAATCAACCAAACAAATCCATAAACTCCAAAATAAATTATGGTTAATTTTTCATTGCTTTGGTTCGATTCAATGAATTCGCTTAAAAACAACAACAAAAACTGCAACAACTGCAAAAACAAAACAAAAAAAAAAACAGGGTTATCAAATTATCCAATTCTATATACACCCACAGATCCATTTCAACAGGCGGCAGCGGCCTTTGTCTGGCCCTCATATATACCGCAGGGTTCGACACCGGCCACGTTGCAGCCGCCGCCAAATTTCATTTTTCCCTCAATGAGTCCGCATTCGACGCTGCAAGCGGCCGCGGCGGCACCTTCTTATGCCACTTCATTGCAATTACTAGGCTCAAATTATTTAACAGCCGCAGCGGCAGCGGCGGCAGCTGCAGCGGCAACTTCTACTCTATGTCAGCACAATCAGCAGACCAATAGCACCAGTAGTTCCATTAATTTGAGCCTGGGAGCCACACCTTCGGGTAGTAGTAGCACAATGAGCACGTCCAGTAGTTCGACTTCGACTACACGTTTTATGAGTGTGGCTTCTGCAGCTACAGCTCAATCAGTAAATGAAATTGGTCATCATAAATCCGCACATCAGAAAACTTTAGCACCAGCGCCGGGAACTCTTACTTTGACAACAGGGCCTCCTTTAGTGCCACCAGCACCACCGCCCCCTCTCTTAATACCGCCGTCTGCTTTGAAATTAGAAGAGTGGAGTGCTGGTGAATTTATGGCGGCGGCAGCAAAAACTACAACTACCACACTTACGGCAGCTGTCGCAGCGCCTCCACAACCTCCTTCCGCATCTACTCCATTTGAAAGCCGTGATAAATTATCTACTACGGCCAATAGCACAACGAATCTGCTGGAATTATCAAGTCCCGCCCAGGCTTTAAATTTGATGCGCTTACCCACACCGCCAACGTCGGCTACTATGGAATCGGCCGCAGTGGCAGCAGCAGCGGCTCCCCAACATCTACAACCTCAGTTACTTTTTCAAACCGCTGGTTCCTCTCCTACTCCAGCTTTACTAAATCTGTCCGCTACTTTAAATCGAGTGACAGGTTCACACTCATCGGTACCTACCACGCTCACGTCCAACACAAATATTACTTCGATGCAAACGGGATCTTTGAATTCTAATGTTAATTTTTTGAATACCAATCAAAGCTCAGCATCCACTTTAACGACTACAGTGGGTCCACCCACACCATTAGCGGATGACACAGCTATTAATTTTAAAACATCCAACTTGGAAGCCACGTCACAAATTGTGGTCGGTGTGCCAAGAGTCGTAACGCAAACATTACCAACCGTTCCTACGATAACGGCTCCTCAGATGCAAGATGTGAACATACAAACGGATACTCCAGTATGTAGCGAAGATGAAAATTCCACCTGCCCATTAGCTATGCAGCAACATCAACAGCAGCAGCAAGAGCAGCAAATAACAGTTTCCTCAATAACAGCCGAGGTTTGTTCTACAGGTAACTGTACACCACCTCAGCTCCAAGCAGATGAAATATATCACGATACAGATGCTCAGCAACCGCTAGAATTGATAAAAGGTCAGACAGTATTGGAAACTCCACCACAAGTAGAAAGCTCTACGAATGTCAGTGCAGAAGTGCTGGTATCTAAGATAGCAGGAAATAATTCTGACCAGCCAACCGTAATTGAAGAAAAGTGCAATGAAAACCGACCTCCGACCCCTCCCATTAGTAGTAGCAGTGCTCCCCTTCCACCATCTCAGTCAACTAATCCTGAAGATTTGACTGGTTTGGAATTGTTATCAAACATTAGTACTAGCAGTTTAGTGAAACCAGGAACCATAAGGGTAAAGCAGGAGCCCTTAGATCATGTGCATGAAGGAACAGCAGGCCATGTTGTGCCTGATCAGTCGCTAATGGATTCAAATTGTCAAATCTTAGACTCTCAGCAAGCTGAACACCGTCAACAGCAGCAACAATCACATGCTTTCCTTCCACCATCCACATCACCTCATTCTCTTTCCAATCCTTTACCTCATCAAGATAATAATAACTTGCCGCCTCCGTCTCATCAAGCTCCTCACAATGTAGTCGAACCTTTAGGAGGCCTAAAATTATTATGCGCTTTAGCCGAACAGCGCATCCAAGAGGAAGAGGAAGTGCAGAGCAGTGGGCTTAACAGCAACAGCAATAATGGAATGTTTCAGCAACCAATCTCTTCTCCACGTAGCTTTTCCACCTCATTCGCTCAGGCGAGTTTTAATACAGGGCCAAGTAACTCGTGTGCCCCATCGTATGCCATAGATCGTCAAAATTCCAAATTTCCTTCAATGGAAGGTCTAGAATTACCTTCCACAAACGGTGCATGTTTTCCTTCGAATGGTGACACTTTGGAGATGCCAGTTAAACGTAAGAAACATAAACATCATTCCAAGTCTTCAAAGTCCTCTTCGAATGGTAGCAGCAGCAAGAAATCGCAACGTTGCGGTAAAAAGAATAAAAAGAAATATTCTAAAGAGAAGAAACGTCACAAATTAATGGTGGGTGAATGTTCGACAGCAGACCTTGACTTTGATGATCCGCAATTGCAGCAGGAATTACAGAGCGCCTTCCAAAGTGCTGTGGAACCGAGTTATCAACGCGTCAACAAATGGCCGACGCCACAAGAGATCTTCAATATTATGGAGAGCAATATGCGAATACGTTTGGCTGACATAAGCCGTCAGTACCGCAAGAAGAAACGTAAACTCGATGAAATTTCTAAAAGTAAAAAGAAAAAAAAATGTTCTAAATTAGCAACTTCAACGTCGCCCGGCATCCCTTTGGTTAGCAATTCAACGCTCTCCCTAGCTGTAGCAGCAGCGACTGGTAGCAATAGTGTAGTTCCGGTGAGCTCATCTGTATCTAGTGGCGGTCTCTCGTCTTCGCCATTGTGTGATTATAAATTTGGAAAATTTTCTACGAAATCCTCGAACGCTACTGTTCCCGTTTCTAATTATTTAGCATCTTCAAGTTTTATACGGTTTGCGGATTCAAATAAGTCTCAAAATCATCTTCTCACCACACATCCTCAATTTCCACCGCCTGATTTAGAGTTAGAAAGTGACACCACCTCTCACGCCAACGTCAGCAATAGCAATACATCTACTCCTGTATATAAACCAGTACGTCTGGAGCCTAGTACCTTAGCCGCCTCGGCGGATCAACGTTCTACTGGTTCTATTTTACGCTTAGCTCAAAAACATCCATCCTCCGAAAAGTTACCGCAAATTGCTTGTAAAGAACGTAAATTGGCTTCGAGTTGTTCGAGGCGGTCTACCGAAGAAGAACAAGATGGAAATAAAAGTCAAAGAAAAGCGGCTAGTGAAGATGAAAGTCCACAATCGTTAGCGACCCCACAAAAGCGGACGAATCCTTTAGATAATACTCTAATGTTGACGCAAGAGCATTTGTATCGTAAAGAGACAAGAGTTCTTACCGATATGGGTGGTCTTTTCTACGCAGGCATTATGAAACCTTTACAACCGCCCGATGTCTATGCCATAACATTGGATGGGGAACGTGGCAACAAATCGCACATTATGTCACGTGAAGAAATTTTTAAGGATACGGTAAGTATTGCTGTTTATAGGAGAGATAGTGAGAGAGAAATAGATAGACAAATAGATGGAAAGAGAGAGAGAGAGAGGAAGCGAATTGAAGATTATGCTTTCTATTTTCGACAGATATTGGAAGTCGCTCCAAAGAGTGTAGAAAATGTACCGGTAGGAACTCGCTTATGTGCGTACTGGAGTCAACAATATCGATGTTTATATCCGGGTCGAGCAATCGAATCAGAGTCTTCCGATGATGGTGCTACTTCGCAAGAATTTGTCAGTGTTGAATTTGATGATGGTGATAGCGGCCGGATCCGCTTACAAAATATACGCTTCCTTCTCAGTGATTATCCTATAGTGGGTAAGTACTACTATTCATGATCGTTCATGTGCATGGTTTGATACGCATTAACATATGATTTCATGATTTCTCCTTAAAATTCATCGAACTATCGATCTCAGTCAGTCAATCTGGTACATATATCATATTTTTCATTTCTATCCATTTTCCATTTCATTCTGCACATTTTTTTGTCTGTTTCATTTGGAAATTAACATCATTTTTCATTTGATTTTTGACGCGGAAATTCTTATTTTGTCTTTTTTATTTCTTTCTTGTGTGTGTATTTGTGTACCACCTACCTATCCAATCTACTATCAACAAACAAACAAAACCAATAAAACAAATAAATACAACAACACGAACCACAGAGTACAACGATAATCCCCTCTACTCTTTAGGCAAACAAAAGAAATCCAGTACTACTAAATCAGGGATCGTTGGTGGTGGTGGTGGTGCTGGTATTGAGATGACGCAACATCACAGTGATGAACATCATCAGTACCATCATCCGCAGCAGCAACGTGTCAGCATATCGGCCAGTAATTTTAAAGCTAGTGACATTTACCATGTCTCGGCCATGGAGATATTTGCAGCGAAACGTAGCGAAAAGAAACGCAATAAAAGTCTTAAGAAAAAAACGCAAAATACAGTTAGTAGTACAGGCTGTATTGCGACGTCAACAGGAGGTAATAATAATGGCCTATTGGATTCGAGCACGACCACGGGCGGAACTACAGAGTGCAGCCGCAAGCATCACAAGCATAAGAAACGGAAGAAGCATAAAAAACATCATCATCGCAAAAATTTAATAGAAGTTAGTATCTCCTCAGAAGTGACGGCGCAAAACTCCTGCTACACAGCTACCTTCATAAGTAAATATGAAGAAAGTCGTGTGAATCAATCGTCACAACCAGATACACGCGAAGAGGACGAACAAGAGGAAGAAGAGACTGAAGACTTTGCCGAAGAACAACATACGCTTACAGAGGACGCTCAAATGCACGAAGTACCAGCAATAAAAGTGGAGTCGGCACCGGCCATACCGCCTACGGTTAAAGTGAAAACGGAACATATGGAAATGGACCAAGAGGATGAAAGTACTTCGAATCTTATGTCAGAAATTTCGGATGAGGTAATATTCGTTAATGTTATTAATTTAAAAAACAAAAGAAAAAGGCAAATAAAATGTAAATTTTTGAATTTCAATAAACGTTTTCGTTCCTATAGACTAAAGGCGATGACGCGGTGGAACATAATAACTCGAAAGGCAGTAAAATTGCAGCTTTTCTACCCGACCGTCAATTATGGGGTTGGCTAGGTAAAGCCTACCGCAAAGCGGGCGTCAAGGGTAGAGCACGAAAGCAATTCTATAAAACAATCAAAAGAGGAAAAGAAACTATAACAGTAAGTATAGTACGGCCTTCGTTAAAAAAAAATTGAGCAAACGTCACTTGGAATAGAGAAACGCAAATGCTATTTAAGACAAGAATTACGAAGTGAATGTGGTCGCATATTGGGAAATACTTGCAAACTGAGTTGATTTTTTAGTTTAATTTGCGCGCTCTACTTAATTAAGCTACGCTTAGGATACGCACTGCCGATGGGAAAATTGACTGCAAACTAGATGCATGAGCAAAAGTTTTTGTCCTAAACCCGTCACAGAGTGGAAGAAGTACGAAAGGGACAAATTCCTTGATAAGATTGCTGCCTAACAGACATAGGACCTCGAGTTTCTAAATTTCAATTTGTTTATTAGTGGATGTACATAAGCATTTAACCAATTAACTGTATCTGATGATGAAAAAAGTATAAAATTTCTATGTTATGAGGATAGTATACACGTGACACGTCCATCCGTCTTTTTTCGGATTTCCTGAAAAAGTTTTGTCATTATGAATCTGCATTTGCCATAACAATGTATTTTAGAAAATATTTTCGCAATCACTGAGTTTCCAAAGGGGCGACACAGTTAACGGGTTAAGAGATAAGAAGAAATTAATGACTTAAATCCGATTGTCTGCGACCTGTTTATTTTGAAATCTTTTGCTTTCCCTTCAATTTTATAGGTTGGGGATTGTGCAGTATTTTTATCAACGGGTAGACCTGATCGGCCATATATTGGACGTATTGAATCCATGTGGGAGACAACGTCTAGCAATAAAGTTGTACGAGTCAGGTGGTTTTATCATCCTGAAGAAACTACCGGTTGTCCTAGCTTAAAATATCCGGTAAATAAAGAAATCCTATGAGAAAAAATTTAACATATTTATAAAATAATGTTTAATTTTATATTTTCTTATCAAAAACATTTATAGGGTGCTTTATTTGAATCGCCGCACGAAGACGAAAATGATGTACAAACAATATCGCATCGTTGCGAAGTGTTACCGTTTGAATGTTATTTTGCAAAATTTGGCGCCGATTCAAAGCAATATCAATCAATATACGATAACAATGATACATATTACTTAGCAGGGAAATATAACCCAAGGTTAAAACTCCTGAAAATACAAGACGATATTCCAACTCTTGAAGAGCAACAAATTATTAGTAATACTACCACAGATGTAACTACTAATCTTACTACTACTACTACTAGTGCTACTATAATTACAAAAAATAATAATATTAATAATAGTATGAATGATAAAGCAGCAGAGGTCTAAAAAAAAGTCCATGAAATTTCTTTTTTTTTATTTTTTATTACAATGAATTTATAAAAATAACAATTATATATAAAATGTTTTATATAATATATTAAATAAAATTCATGTTTTTTAATTTTTTATTTAGTTATATATAGAAAAGCCAAGAAAATGAGGGTAATAAAATAAATAACCGGAAATAAAATACAAACAACGACTCTTAAAGTTTGGATTAATTACAAGGGAAGCAGTAGTGTTTTTATGATATGAAAAAAATGTTTTTTTCACATATGTTTGTTTTAGCTTTTATTTAATTGTGTTTCTTTTTTGTTTTTTTGTTTTTTTTTTCAATTTTTATTTTTATTTTAACTAAACCAATAAAATCAGTGTGGAGCAAAAATAATATTCGATTTGTGTTTTTATAATTACTTGCAAATTGAAAAGAAAATTGAATAATTGCATAATTACAACTGTACCCACACATTCGCATATACATATACATACACCCTTATAATAATTTACTAATAATTTATAGTAAAAATGCAAAAACATTCTCTTAAAATTTGTTTAAATCATTATAATTATTATTATTATTATGAAAATTGAAAACCATTAAAAAAAAGCATATATATATATATATACATATAAAATAGTGAAAAACAGAAATTTTTAAGAAAATCCATACCAATACAAATGAAGATTACTATCTACAACATAGACAAAAAAAAAAAAAATAGTTGGCATATACAAAACTTAATATTTTATTATATAATTAATATTATTTACATATATATTGTTATAAGAGGACAAAAAAAAAAACAATCCATACATAAAAAGGAAAACAAATAAACTCTATCAGCAATGTAAGAAAAAAAAAACAACATTCAACTGAAACCTAAACTAAACTATAATTGTAACAATTTATTGTGATAGCAAAAAACAAAAAAAAGAAAAAAAAACAAAAAAAGAAGAGAAAACAAAAACAAATTTTTTCGCTTAAGTTGTCAAAGTTGATACAGAAACATAAAACAGTAAACCAACTACAAGTAAAAATACTTAACGAATAATAATAAAATAAATACAAATCTGCGAAACGTAACTAAACAGCCAGGAAAATGTTAAACAAAACAGTTTATAATAATAATAATAATGCAAATAATTAAGTAATTCTATAAACTAACAATATAACGGTAATAATAATAAATGTGTTGTATATTTACATTTCGTTTATTTAAGATTTACTAGAGGAAAACAAAAAATTAAAAGCATTAAGTAAACAGGCGAACTTTGAAAGAAAACTTGTATGCAATGTGTGTGAATGATTTGAAAATACATATATACATAAATATTGTGAGGATTATATATGCGAAAAGAATGCAAGGAAGAAGAAAATTTTAAAAAATCAAACTCTACATATTATAGTTAATAAAAGGAAAAGAAAAAAGAAATAAATAAATAAATAAAAAGCAGAAAAAAAAAATTATACATACATATATATACGAGAAAATCAAAAGATAAAAAAATCGAATTGAAAACAACACGTCTTTCATTTACACATTAATATAATGCTATTACATCCACAAATTATAGGCAGATTTCTATTAGAATGAGCTTGCAAGAGTGCATATAAACGAATGGCAAAGTTTTTAAAAAAATCCATTCGAAGCAGACTCCCCGAATAGATTCACTGTTAACCAGTCATAGAGCACGAGGTACATTTTGTAAATCGACCACTTTTACGTAAAAGTTATTTCTATTTTTCAACTGAATGGAGGAATTGTATTACTGGTAATATACACATAATAAAAGTTACTGAAACTTGCATTAGTTGTCTATTGCGAAGCGACCAACACTAACAGTTTTAAATGAAAAAGTTATTTTCGACTTGATGATTACCGAATTTTGGCTTCCGCAGACAGAGCATTATTAAATTTAAATAAGAAAGTCACATTGGGCTCAACTCCCATCTTAAATGTGGATATGAGAATATGTGGAGGAAGATAATCGACCCGAAATCTTACGCACACAGCGAAATAACTAATTTTTCTTCTCCATCTGGAAAATGAAAAAAGCAAAATATCTTTAAAGGGAAAACAACTGTAAGCAGAATAGTGGGACGTGGCCGAGCATTAAATACCGTACACCATTTCGTTTCATACAGTTATTCGTACAATGATTTTTCAAAATAAGATTTTACCGAATGAGTGGTTCGATCCGAACTATTTTCAATACACGTTAGTGTATCCAATTTCATTCAAATATATTAAAAATTGCGACCTGTAAACCAAGGCGGACAGAGCAGTCCGACAGACAAGTTTGATCGGTATAATGAAAGGTGGATCTAACTCCAGTCCTTCTGGATGTTGATCAGGAGGATGTTGTCAGGAGCCTTGTAACATAAGTTAGACGGATTTGTCTTTCTTTACTTTCGACATACTTTACTTTCGACATAGATTTGATGAGTTAAAGTTTATTGCAAAGACATAAGTAGAAAAAAAAAAAAACCGAAATGATAAGTAAGCTACCGACGTAGTCACGTAGAAACGTGATTACTTGGGCCCAATTCTCAGATGGCACGCCATACTTCAATTGACGTGTCTAACAGTTGTAGGATTGAGTACTTGCTCGGTAAAAGCAAACCATTTTCAGGCTGCGGTAACTCCCTATCTTTCTCTCTCCCTCTCTCTCTCTGCCTCTTTCCCTATTTCTTTTCAACCAGAATCGTGTTACACATATCACCTAAGTAAATTGTAGAATTGTTGAAATTTTCTTGAGGGAATTTCATTAACTTTAATTTTACGGGAATTACCACAAAACAATGAACACGGTACAGGTAAAATAGTAGCTCGCATTGGATCTGAGAAACGATATTTATGCAGTCAATTGCAAAACCTTCCATACCGTTTACGGCATTTTGATTATGGCAAGCACCAGATGGAACTTTTAGTAGTTGAATCATGGGAAGTAATGAATAATTATAAAAAAACAGCGATTTTAATATTTCAACACTGATTTAGAGAAACCCTTCCTCGGAGGACGAGTAGTATTTCTCTTAGGAAGGGTGAAACGAAATTCAAAGAGGACGAAACACTATTTGGTTGCTCTAGTGATTCCGATAATGATTTACCTAAAGTCTTATTGCACAATGCATGCCTCAAATTGTTAATGAAGTTTCGGGCGTTTACTGCATGGCTGCAAATGCAATTTTTGAGTTGTTTAACTTGTTTTTTCTCATTGTCGAAAGGTTGCTAAGCGAAGTTAGTAATTGTTAGGGAAATTGATTAAATAAATGCTATAAACGTTTGTCAATCAACTCACGTGCTTCTCCTTTGTTATAAAGAAAAAAAAAATAAATAAATAAATAAATCCTTATATTTATAAAAATTATTAATAGAAATTCTAATCAATAACATTGCCATTAATAATAATTCTTACAGAATACCAAAAAAATAAATAAAGGGTGCGATGAGTACGACGCCGAAATGGTATTGTCGTAATAAATCTCAACCTATGCACATGTTTGCGGAACTTACAAAACTGGGTCAAGATTTAAGGCGTATTACGAAACGTTTAGTTATCGACGTTAAGGTGGATATATTCAGTGAACACGTACGATAGATATGATATGATAAAATTATATTTTGAGATCTTTAAAATTTTATCTAATGCCTTTAGGACACTTTACTGGACGAATGTGAACAGATTGTGGATCAATATTGGAGTTTAAAAGATAACGCTACGAATAAAGATTTCCAATCATTATCGAAGAAAATCAAACGTAGCCCTTATAATACTTTGCTAATGCATAAATTTCACGTCATTACGGAATTAAATGATAGACGTTTTTGTCAACTGACTTTTGTACTAAAGAAAACAGTGAGTTGAAATGATCCTAGATGTTGTTAAGGAGACTTTTATTTTTCCTTTTTGCATGAGTATTTGCGATGCTTATTTTGTTTTTTAATTTCTATATATATGTATATATATTTAGAATAAACACCAATAGTGGCAACCTTGACAAGAGTTAATTTTTTTATTGTATTAGTTGTATGTGCTCTTTAGAAAATGTGGCGGTAAAAAACAACCAAATGTTAAAGCGTTGCATCAGTAGCGACAGCCTTTGTAAAAGCACTTTACAAACGAAAAAGTATAGTTTTAATCATTAAAATCTCACAATGCATCCATCGACCGCAGACAGCATAACTGCAATAACCGACAATACTAGTTAGCAATCATTATATCATACTATGTATACGCTGTACCAGCAATAGAAACAATAAACTCCCACGTCATCATCATAACTATAATGACTATGCTGTGTTGAGTGTTATAGTAAACATGTGAATAGATATGATGAGAATTGAGTTGAACTTATCACGGTACACATATATACGTGCTTCATAAACAACACAACACCTTAACGAGTGTTTGTCTTTCATTTCATGTTAGCGTACGCGGCATAACAAATGTGAATAATTATGTGTTTTTTTTTTCTTTTTTCTTTTTTTTGTTTGTGAGAATTATGCTCTAATTAAACATAATTGCAATTTTTGATTAAGAAGGAAATTTTATTCAAGCCTAGTAAGAATAGATCAAATATCAATAAGTGTTTAAGCATCGTAACTAGTTTTAGCCTAACTCACTCTTGCCAATTACATTAAAAATAAAACGATTTTTCTAAACCATATCGGCTGCACCTTGCAAAAGTGGTTCCACGTATAACGTATCACGTACAACACATCATCCAAATATTGATTTTCTCTTTAAATATCATTTATTTCATTTTCTGCGAATCATTAAAATCTTTTACATCACTTATGTACGCAGCAACTGTTAAGCAATTTTTTCAGTTACGTCAAGTCAATAAAGAAAAGCCTTTTTTTTTCTTTCTTTCTCAGTTAATTTTCTTTTTTTATTCTTTTCTTTTTTCTTTCTTTCTAAGTTAATTTTTTCGAAGTTAATATGAAGCATAGTTGTAGTTTTAGTTACCACCGATCATTTTGCAAATTGCATATCCCAAAATTTTGATTTAAAAAATTGAAAACGCCGTATATATATATATATATATATATATATATATATATGTGTGTGTGTGTGTGTATGTATTGCTCATCTAAACCAAAAACAAAACGAATAAAAACAATATATTGGGCAACAGA
>CCAG010010575.1:0-41900 GCA_001077435.1 Glossina morsitans morsitans | reverse complement strand
AGATATGATATGATAAAATTATATTTTGAGATCTTTAAAATTTTATCTAATGCCTTTAGGACACTTTACTGGACGAATGTGAACAGATTGTGGATCAATATTGGAGTTTAAAAGATAACACTATGAATAAAGATTTCCAATCATTATCGAAGAAAATCAAACGTAGCCCTTATAATACTTTGCTAATGCATAAATTTCACGTCATTACGGAATTAAATGATAGACGTTTTTGTCAACTGACTTTTGTACTAAAGAAAACAGTGAGTTGAAATGATCCTAGATGTTGTTAAGGAGACTTTTATTTTTTTTTTTTTTTGAATGAAGTTAAATTTTCTTTTACGTAAATCTCTGCAATCTGAGGTATGGATGAATTGGGCTTTGCAGATAACAGAACTCTACAATAAGTGCCGTAAGCCTTTGGTGGATTCTACAGAAAATGGATCGCCAAAATTGCCAGATGAACAAATGAATGCGAATATCTGCAGTAATATGTACCCGGCTTTATTGTTGCCTTATAAACGCGTAGACTTTGCCTGCGTCTTACAGGTGAGAGCTATAAAATAGCATTCGAGATCCTGGCAATTGCGAAAATAGTGCCTTAGCTAGCAATGCGGAAAAGCAGACCTTTTTTTCCTTTTTTTTTTTTTTGTGATGATGATGAAGAAGGGTTATGGGTTGACTTCAAAGTAGAAACATCAAGGACGGCAAGAAAGACCACTGTGGGTGCATTGTTACAGAGGAGGGCAGTGTAATTGAAGATCGACGAGCTGCGCTGGCGCGTCGTACGATATGCAGGCACTACCAAGACGGGTAGTGAACGGACGGGAATGCTGGGGAAACCGGCAAAAAACTTAATTGCTGGATATATCCCTTTTATTTCTGTAGAACACTTCTTCTGCATATACCTACACATAAGCATCACACAGTTCACATTACCCCAATGCTCGATGAAATCGAGAGTTTTAGACATACTTTCGTCATTCATGGGCACCTGAGTTTTCGCTCCGTGCGGTCGACCACGTCCAAGAAAGTTTTGGCGGCTCGTGTCCACACATGTAAGTTATACCCTAACTTTGGCCGGATGCAGACGATGTAAATCGTACATATATTAGTTGCGGAGATGGATTTCTTACACGGTTTTAAAAAATCGAAGTCCTTGACTAGACAAAGGAAACTAAAAAGTACACAACTTTTAATATTATTCATATAGATGGCGGCGATTGTATAAGGGTATATTAAGTTTGTGTGGATGCATGCAACAACAAGAATGACTTGGGATAGATCTAGCTTTTATTGTACCGGTCGATTCAGAACCACTTTTTGCATTGATCTAAGCTAGTCTGTCCATATGTCTTTCTGCGTGTTTTATTTCCAGGTGTTTAACCTACAGGTCGCAATTTTTGAGACATTTTGATGAAATTTGTTGTCATAAGGCGAACGCTATTGCAAATGAGTTGGATCAGACCACTTTTTCGGCCAATCCTCCTATATAGTCTCATTTTCAATATTCAACAGTAGAGCATTTAATGGTAGCACGCCTTCCACTACTGTGTTTTCACTTGTTTTGTTTTTAGTTAGTTTCACAGCAACGCATCGAACAGAATTCTTTGGATCTAATGTTCGGCCTTTTTAATATGAACGATCAGGAGGCTTGGCGTGACACAAACGAATCGAATTGCTCTAGTTTGGAAATATTACGCATACTAACTTTAAATCTTACTAGCGATGGCGATTTCCAGCAATTTTATACAGAGCAAACGAATAGAGATTACAGCGCTTTAACACTAACGCCTGAGCCAGGGTCCAGTTCAACAAAGGGCAGCTCGGCAATTCATATGCGTAGTAAGCATATTGAATACTTTTTGCATAATGAACGTTCCTTTGTAAAACAATTCATTGAGAAAGCTTATGATATATCTCCGACTATATTTGGTAAGTTCACGACGAAAGATATTTATTCGACAACTTAACGATAACAATATTTGTTTGCAGGTCAAGCTTCTAATGAGAATTTGCATGAGTTCGTTTTGCAAGGTATGCGTCTAATGTGGTCTTATGTTGGTATTATTTTAGATCATATTATCCTATGGTGGATAGACACGCCTATATCGTGTTATTCTCTAGCGCATGTTAACTCTATACGTAAATGGCTGTTTATGCAAAACGTTAACGGTAAATGCAATGAAAATTCGTTTTATTTTGAGTTTGAGTTAGAACACTTTCTTTTCCAATCTTTCAGATGTTCCTGAGCCAATTTATTCTACTTTGCAAGGTGTAGCGGAGATTTTAACCAATTTTGTAAGCAACAATTTATGGGATCGTTTATTCCGTTTAACTTTAATGACAGCGTCAGCGAACGAGCATAATGTGGAACAATTTCTCGATAGCCATAACACTTCGCCAACGAATGTAAAAAACTTATTTTTCAAATTTTGACGAAATAATATGTAATTAAAAAAAAAAAATTTGCTTATATTTCCTTTTAGAATTTTGGTACCAATACCGGGACAGTATGGATAGCGATATTTAATAATTTAATCGATCTGAGTAATAATTATTTCCATAGTGATGATGTGAGCAATTCTAGTCTCTTGCCAGTAGCCGAACAAATACCGATTTTACATAGGATCGGTAAGAAAATTAAAAAACTATTAAATGTTTTAACAATCAGTTGGCGAAAAGATCTATTATAGGATCTGGAAACTAAATATCTCTCGATCTTGCATTTATTATTTTGTACATATTTCCATGCATTTTTCGCAAAATTGGACAATTTGGTGTCTTTTCAATGGCACGCAGGACTTTCGATAACATATTTGAGTTTATTGTCAGGATATATTTTGCCATTTATTGATAAATTATTCAATTTTTCTATCCATTACCGAAGAATGAGGAGCGTATTCATTTTGCCCAGAAGGAAACTTCAAAGGCCTTACAAACTATAAATGTTTTCTATCACCATCTGTCTGTTTCTCCGTCTGTCCGTTTATATAACATTCTACTCACCGCATAAAGGAACCTAAACTCTTTATATTTAGCAGAAACTTTGGACGTTCTTGCGCGCAATTTGGAATTGAAAATGGATTCAGTTAGTTCCATGCAAATAGAGAACATCTCTATGTTCGAAGAGGAAAAGAATGAATTTTTTGCTCATTATACAAACACAACAAGAGAAAAAACTGTACAAATTTGAACATATATATTTTATGGACGATGCCACAGTAACTTTACAAAAACGGAAAAAATTGGTCATCCCAACCCAAAATTAAAGTGTATGAAAGATCAATTTTATTGTCAACATCTTTACCATGCAAACCATGCAAGAAGCAAGCTTCAAAAGCTCCCCATAAATCATATCGATTTCCAAATTCCGAATGCAGGTAAGTGTGTCCGTCCGTTCGCAGTACTGTACAGTATCTGTGGTAAACATCTTCCCGTTTGTAGGCGACAAAACTTGCGCCAATGACTTTATTTAGGATAATGGTGGTGGGTCCGAATATAATTTTCTTTCGTTCATTTCGATTTAAAGAAAAATTCGAATTCTTGGAAAATTGAAATCAGTGGGAGGAGGCTTTAAAGCGGAAAAAACTTACTTAAAGAAGGAACACGATATTAAATTTGGTTATGACTGAAGTACATTATTTAGCGAAAGCAATTAAGGCAAACCTTGGGCGATATGTTCATTAATACATTTGAATCATTATTATCAATACTCCTTAAACTTCTTCCTCTCTTTTTGTTGCCGTTTTCAGATCACACAGTTCATTGTCTACGTATATGGGTTAAAGAGGAATCGAAAAAGTTATGTGGCAAATGGAAAATGCATCGTTACTTTCAGATACACGAGCATGATGTTCGCTTATGTTTGAAATTATTTGAAAAGTTTAAACTGCCTAAACTTACTGCCGATCTTAGTGATATATTGATGCTGGTCTGTGTGGCTTTAAGGACCAAATTAATTTGCGAAGTTAATGTTAATTTAGATAAATTAAAGGCAAGTAATTTATATATTAATGAGAAATGTAGTATCATTTCATATATATATTTAGAAAACCACCGAGGAGTGTGTTCAAATACTTTCCGATATCTGTCGCCTGTTAAGCTTAGCTAATTTTACTCTATGTTTTCCACCTACCGTATATTGGCAAAAAGCTTCTTTCGATAATGACAAAAAAAGTGATTACGTTGGCTATGTTTTGGATCAGATTTATTTGCCTTGCATTAAGGCGACCAAGGATATTTCAATATTGAAATTAATTTTGAAATTAATCTGTGAGGCTTGGCTGGATTTCATCTATCAACGACAAATACGTTTTAGTGTTAACGGTGCCGTACGTTTGCTTAATGATTTCGATGAGGTACGCGAATGGTTATTAAGTTGTCCTCTCCTTGATGCTGAGCATTTAGAAAAGTTAAGCAATCACGAGGTATTGCGCATGTGTAAAGGTGTAGGTAAAATTTTATTACGCAAACCAGAAGATATTATATCCATAGCTCAGACACCGAAATTTGAAAAACGAATAGGTGAATAAACAATAAATAGCAGAATTCTATTAGAAATTATTTAAAAAAAAAAAAAAAAAAAAATTCTTTATTTGCAGGTGACTCGGCCGCTAATGCTCAGGACACCCAACTGCCATCGGAAATGTTTGTTTCTAATCAAAAGCATTGGTTGCAACTGAGAGCCTCTAAGTCTTCGATAACATTTTTACCATTTTGTTGCAAGGATTCAAGTATTTAAACTTTTTTACTTCTCGATTTATTAAAATTTATTTCTTAAAAAAAGCTTCTTCTTTTTTTTTTTTGTTTTACAAAACTTAAAAATATATATAAATCTCTTGATTTAACCAAAAGAAATAGAAAAAAATGTTATTTAATATTTTATTATTGTTCAGACGGGAGCTTTACGACTGATAGCTTTGATGAGGTCATCGCAACGTTCACTCTTACCGGCAAATTGTTTTGGATGCGGTCCAATCATTTGTATAATAGCCGCCACATCGGGCGAGACCTAAAGCATAAGCAAAATATTCAAAAAAAGAAAAAAATGGAAAGAAAAGAAAAGGAAAAATGTAAAGAAAATATTTTTAATTTATATTAATTTTTTAATAAATAATCGCGTAAGTAATTAATAGGAAAATATGATATTGAAGAACATGTGAATCTATTAGATTAACGCTATTTACCGCGTTTTGAATGTTTGCACATGTTGCATATCGATCAATGCCTTCATATTTACACGGTCTGGGTCGGCTGCACGGTCTGGTTTTGCTACACGGTCAGGGTAATTTTTTTTTCGCCTTAATACGACCTTCAAGGGCACATAAGAAGAGTGAAATTACATTGTAAAGTGCGAATAGTTTGCAACATTTAATTGTTCGAATGATGGCTGAGTGACCATAGTGGATAAAATTGACGGCGTAAGGATAGATAGATAGTTAGGCGTATGCTTTCAGATCAAGGTCTAAATCTAGATTATTCTTAAGCTTTTTACGCTGCATTAGCAATCGAGTTCGGGCAACGCGATACGGATGAGCAAAGTAATTTGTAGATTTTTGAGAGCGTACTACTTTAGGTGTTTAGTCTCTCACTTCCTATTATTTTTCATTGACTTATTTGTATTTAAAACATTTGCAGAGGTAGCGGTAAAGGAAATAAAGTGATCGACATAAAAATCTTTGGATTTTATTATTTACAATCCGTACTTATAGTGTTACTAGCTCGAAAGTTGGGTAGGTGTGCAAGCACGGATGACGGTGTTTCCGGTATTCAACAGGACAAAATGACAGGTTTTGCTTAGAAGCTCGGGTAAGCTCTTGCGTTCGTCTAAGTAATTACGTAAGCGTCGTTTAATAATGTGAATGTGTGCAATCTGCACTTACAATCCTACTAACTCGAAAACTAACTAACTAGTTGTGCAAGTAAAGCCAGTTTCTCGTATCCTGTAGTCAATACGCAACGAGTGGTTTTACTTCTAAAAGCAGAATTGTTCAAACGGTGGCTGGAACGTAACAAACTTCATGTTGCATATAGATAAAAGGTTAAACTCCCACTTTCAGATCTATAGTCCGAAATCTAAATTACTCCCTAGAAACTCTTGGAAGAACTATCTGCTTCTTTTTACACTTCGCTAGCAATCCAGTTTGGTTAAAGCAATGCATCGAGCAACGAAACTTTTAGATTTTTAAGAACACGGACCTTTATGTGTTTACTTGCTGCCTTTAGCTGTTGCACTTCATTGATCTACTTGTGCTTAAAGTATTTTCAGATATAACGCCCAAAGACAGAAAGTGAGCAATGTAAATGTCGTCTGGCATTGTTATCTGACTGGTTATAAAATCTTTATAGAGGCACGGCTAGAGCCAGTTTCCGGTATACGTTAGGGTCCAAGATGGAACGTCAGCAATTCTATACATTTTTATAGTTCTAAGAAGAGAATCCAACCTTGTAGTTTCCTTCAGTTTCGTTTCTTTTGAAAAGTACTTTTCGTCTCTTTTTTAGGGTTTTTTTTTTTCTTATGCTTTAAATTAAATCGAAAATCACTTGCTTGGAGGTACTTTTTTGAAAAGGGAATCATAGAAAGATCGTAAAGCTTTAAGGTTCTAAGATCCACTATCAAGTACTTACTTCTAAAAATTTAACCAATGCTTTGCAGGCACGGAATATTTGATCCTCATCTGGGCCACTTTGGAAGAACTGCAATATAGCCATGGCTAATTCAACGGCAACGTCATCAAACACCTGTTTTCAAAAGTAAAAAAATTTTTTTAATAATTTTTTTTTTTCATTTTTAAGCCCAGCACCGTTTAACGCTTACCACTGTCTTCACTTCTTTGATGGCTATATTATAAAGCATCATAGTGCCGGTATTCTTCAATAAAAGACAATTCGATAGAATACTATGAACGACAACTTTGGTCGTGACACGGATGTTCGATAAAGTTTGACCATTATACTCCCATTCGGAGATATATAATAACCATTCCGATGGACCAACATTTTCGAAAAGATTACATATCTGTTCGTCATGAATCAAAGAGAGAGAGAGAGAGCAAGTAAATTTTAAGTCATTATTTAAGAGAGAAACAAAAAAGAGAAAAACTTACGAATATAGCCCAAGCTTGTTGTTCTTCCGGTGTATGCTTCTCTATATCGTAACCATAATTCATAAGTGTATGATCTTTACGATCTTGATGTAAAATAATAATCACGTCGTCCTTGAGAGCGGCATATGCCAATGTACGTATTAGATGAACACGGGTATCGGGGGAAAATGATTGTTCGCGTAATACGCGTTGAACAAAAACCAAAAAATTATCACCCAAAGCCCAAGATCCTTCATCCTCAATCAAATACTGATGTAATTCTTCTATGGACACTTCTTCGTCTTTGTAAATCTTACCATCTAACAATTTAACCAGACATTCCAATTCAGTCTTTATCTAATTATATGATTCGATAGATTCGTTTTCCATATCGTATTGCGGTAGTGAATAAAATTTAATTAATTTAATTAATTTTTTTTTTTTCACATTTTAAATAAATTTTAGTCAGCTTACATTAATATCTCGGCATACCAATGCTGGTTCACGCGGTATTTCTTTTTCTTCTGTTGACTTGGAACGTTCTTTACCATTTTGTGGAGGCGTTTGTGCTACAACAGTCTCATTATTTGCATCTGACATTTTTCCTCTTTTTTCTTAATTTATTATATATAAATGTATAGGTATGAACGTGTATAAATATATATATGAAAATTGGTGTCGTTGATCTAAAATTAGTAGGAAGAACAACATCATGAAAAAGAGAAAAAAAAACTACACATAGTGATGTGTTTTTTTTTTTTGTTTCGACTAACATTTGGCGTAACTTAAGTGCCATAGTTTAAATGCGCTTAATAATAACAACAAAAATAGTAATAATATTAATAATAATATAATGAAATATTATGCATAATGCTTTGAAAATAAAATTGTGATTTTTTCAAAATTTGTATTCCTAGAACGTTCTTATTAACACTTGATTCACGGAAGCCCCTCAATTTAATGGATCAATTTTGTGAATCATCACAGTAGCGAAAATAAAGATAGGAAATTAAATTTTGGCAGAAACGTTTCTTGACCGATTAAGAATATGAGGGTAAACAAATAAGAAAATGATGTTTGATCGTGACCGAATATTTTGTACCCATCACCGTTATCCTAAAAAACACTAAAGGAAGGGGGAAAAAATTAAATTTTCATACTCTATAATATTGGTCGGGCGCAGTTGATTTTTTCTATTTTCAGAATAAAAATGGAAAGCAAAGGGATTTACAGTTTTTGGGACGTAGGCATGTGGGCAGGCGTACCTTTGACTGGTTTGAGTCTTTTCTAAATTTCTTTGCAAATTCATGGCAAATTCTTCGTTTCGGCGGACGGCAGAATATTTATCATGTACACTGCACAGCTAGGCAGACGTACAGACGGACAGGCGAACAAAGGGATATGCTTGGGTGCATTCAGAATTTGGAAGAAGAAGAATTTGGCGAAGAATCTATATACTTTATCGGGTTTTTGAAGCTCGCTTCTGCAGTTTAAATAGTAGGCATGGTCAATTTTTCTCATTTTTGCGCGGTTACTATAACATCGGCCATAAAATGTATGCCTTATCTGCTGTAGTTTATGAGAAATTGAGTAAGAAACCCATTTCTTATTGCTTTTGAAAAACAAAGATATTCCTAGCGTACATGCTGCTATAGGCTTGTCCTTCGACCGATTTAGTTCATGTTCAATACCAACCTACGTACAGGAACTTCCTTCCATTGCTTCTGCAGAATTTGATGCTGATAGTCGAAGTCGATTTTGCGGACAGGAGAATGTTTGCAACGGATACAGACGGACGGACGGATATAGCTAACTCGATCCAGAATTTAATGTTGATTATGAGTACATGTAATTTTTGGAGTCTCTGAACATTCCTTCTGTGCGTTGAAAATGTTGTGACAAAATGAATGTAATCCTGATCCTTTGATCTTTCCATATACGCCTATTATGTAAAGGAAACTAAAACAAGTCCCGAATATATCGACGTTTGTTTCATATTGTTGTCTATAACTTTTGACCCTACGAAGATATTTTCAAAAATCTACGATTCTAATATTCGTTAAGATCGTTTCCATGTTCAATCCAAAAATTGCTTCAATCAGTTCACTAACATGTACGCAGTTAAGGATAAAATCCAATCCAAACGTGTATTAGAATAAATAGAAAATTAATGGGAAATAAATTGGTATTAAAATTTTGTCGTTAGTTGTGCACCTGTTGGTAAACTAAATGTAACCATTTTTGCACCGAACATGCAGGTCGTTCTGGTCAATATTTGGAAAGCAATTTTTCAGAAATATATCCACAAGATCTTAAACTATAGACAAAAATTGTCGGCGTATTTGGACGTTATTTTAGTTTTTTCTCCATTGTAAGCGTGTGTGCTAACGGACTGTGTCCACTTTTTAACCCGATCAAGCAATGTTTATGCCAAACGTCAACTTCCTACCTTCTGTTCTGATTCGGAAAATGTACCCATCAAATTGATTGGATTTTCGTCGAGATATGCATACAACATAGCATTCGCAACAAATTCACAAAAGTGGGCGTGTCCCAGAAAAAAAAAGAGTTCTTAAAATGAATACTTCTTTGCTCTTTTTTGTTTGTATTGACCAAGCACGGTAACAGCCAGAAAGAAGTGTGGAAAGAGAAAGTGTTACGGATTACTCGATTTAAACGGCCTCATTTTATCAATTGAATGGACTTAAAATGTAATAAATAAGTTTTCAAAGCTCATCCGTTATCCGTTCTTTCGATTGTTGAAATCCATTATATGTATCCATTATATATATAGATTGCAATTTATCTAAAGCGGTTGTCTTATATTACAGTGAAAACTTCATTCTGACTTTGAGCTTTGGCGAATCTTTTCGACTTCGGTAGGTTTCTTTTTCAGAAAAAATGTAGAACTTCTGACTATGCCCTACTAAATTGATTGTAACGCACTTCTGTTCGATATTGCCGACAATATAATATTTCGTATAAATTCGGTTTGTTCGTAGATAAAACTCAGAAACTTCGACTTCCTTATATACAACTCTGCTATTTAACTCAGCAGTATAACTGCTTGCGTTTTATTGTTCACTACTCGCAAAGCCATCCGTATTTCTAGCTGTATTCTGCTAGTAGCTTATTACTCATTTATTGATGGTTCGGATGTCAAGTCTTGTTTCTGTAAACTCATTTGCTTATTGCTTCCAATCCTGAATTAGGAAAACTCTAAATATATCGATAAGGTAAACATTTGCTTGCTGCGTACTTGAACTCTTGACGAAATCAACAATGATGTCCGTCTTTGTTCTCTTGATACTTCCCGGTCAATTTCTTCTTTTAGTTACTTTCTATATGCCTATAAGTACTTTAGCACTTTCGAGTTGATAAACTGTTATACTAGGTAAGCGCTAGCTTATTGTGGGCTTTCTTTTTAATTTCTTACTGACATTAAGAATGATGTCTCTTTCTATTCTTGACGCTCCCTGCCTTTTTTCTTATTCTCTTCGCCACTTTCTACTGTTTCTAATTATTTTAGCACTTTCGAGTCGATAAACTGTTATACTAGGTAAGGGCTAGCTTATTTTAGGCTTTCTATTTAATCTCTTATCGACGTTAAGAATAATGTCTTTTTCTATTCTTGATGCTCTGCCCTGCCTTCTTTCTTATTCTCTTCGCCACTTTTTACTGTTTCTAGTTATTTTAGCACTTTCGAGTTGATAAACTGTTATACTAGGTAAGCGTTAGCTTGTTATAGTTCTTCTACTTAACTTCTTTCGAAATAATAGTAAATTTTACAAAACTTGGTAGCTGTTCTCTTAAGGTTAAGCATTTTTAGCTCTGTTATGAACGCTGCTTGTAGGACCAGCGACACAGTAGAGATGTTGTTGTAACCATCTGATGTGGTCGATACTACTTCGACGCTAACTTTGCGTTAACTTTTGTTTGGAATCCTTCGGTATAATTCAGTAACTGTTCATACCACGGCTTGCCAAGCTAAAATGTGAGTTATCTTTTTATTATCTTAGCTCTCTGTTCGCTAAATGAATGCGCGGCACTTTTAAGTATGTTTTTTGCTATAATCAAAAATATTCCAAATGGATTTCTAGACAAATGCTTTTTCGTAGACAATAAAATCAAAAGGCTTCAATCACCCCGATCGAGCCACCTCGTGGTCGTTCTATCACTCTCATTATATTAATTGCGAGTGTTTTATAAAGCGCTTATTAAGCTTTACTTACTCACCCTTTAAGTGGGGAAGAAATCTAAAATAAACTGCGAAGCCACATCAACAGCTTAAGGTACAACAAATATTACAAGTGGAAGCCGGATAAGCTTGAAATGCTCCAAAAAAAATATCCCTAATGTTAATATACGTTTCTGGACGGCGAGATTTATAAAACGTTGAGCTACATTCATATATATTTAGCGCGTAAATGTAAATGAATTGAAGCGAAAATATTTATGAAAACCTGACTAATCTTATTTACATTATTTTACTTGATTTTTGTGCATTTACACGGAAAAACATATAACAAATGTTTTGCATTTTTTGTAAATATTTATACAAATTTCTCGTAGATACTTTTTTTTGCTTTTCTTTTTTAGATTCTTCTCCCAACAGTTTGGAGAGAAAGTCTTTTTTAACTTTCGCAAAAAAAAAAAAAAAATTTAGAAAATACTCTCTAAATAGAAAAATTTTATTTTTAGGTAAAAGAAAAAAAAAAAAATAAACTGAAAACAAGAACATTAGAGATAAATGGATGCAATGGACGCGAGGTACAGAAAAAATTTTGTAGGAAAAAAAAAGCACAAAAAAAAAAGAAGAAGAAGAAACATATAACTGACTAGAGAGCGTTGAAATGCTGCTATTCTTAGATATTTTTCTTTTTGTAAAAATTTATTACAAAATATTTGAAAACTAATTACACCTATGATGTAGATTTTCCCTTTTTTTTTTTTGTTTGGTTTTTATTTGAACATTCATTTCAATTTTACTCACTTTTTAATCAAGTTACGAGTAAGAAAATTAGTTTAGTTTAGTGATTCTAGATATTTTTTCCTTTAATAATTTTTAAAAAAATATTTTCTTTCACTTGAATTGTTTTTTTTTTTTTTAATATTTTCAAATATTTTATTTTTACTTTTTCATTTATTTATTTTTTTGTTTTAAATTTTGTTAATATTTTTTTTTAATTTTTTTTTTTTTATCCGTTATGAACTCTCCGTCGCTTTATACAATACTACCACCGTTCGTTTTGAAATTGATTTCGAAATTGTCGCCTAAAAGTTCGGAAAACTCATGGCGTAGCGCGTTTTCTGAGAAAAAATGCTTTTTCCTTATTTATTTATTTTTTTTATTTTACACACATTTTCTCTTTCTGTCTCTGTCGTCGTTGTAGCCTCTTATAAATAGACGCTTTGGCTACCGGTACAGAAGTCGCGTGGTGGTCAATTGCACGCGTTTTTCACAAACTACTTGTAAGTTACTGCACACAAATGGACCTATACGTATGAACAATACACACACGAACACGTACAGTCATCTCCCATTCCGATTATTTTATTAACATTTTTATTTGCGTGTGTGTGTGTGTGTGTGTGCGTTTGTGTGTGTGTGTGTGTTTATTTCAAATTTACTTAAAACAACATTTTTCATTTCATTGTTTATGTAGGTTAGCAGATATATTCGCATCAAATATGAAAAATTTTATAAAGAAATAAATTTTATTTATATTCTATATAGTATTGGAGTGTACGTTTACAATGCGTTCTAAATGAATGAGCACTTCAAATTTTAATTCATTTTGCATGCAATGTGGTTCGCTACAAAAACGTCGAAACATTGCTTCGCGTTTTGTTGTGCAGATGCTTTGTATTCTTTTGGCTCCTTGGAGCTTTTGAAGATCTGCCCCATCACAGTGTAAGAAACATCACCTGTGACGTTGTTATTGCATACATTTCCCTCAAATACATAGTGCCTGTCTTTCACTCACTCGACTTTCCTGATCCTATGCAGACCTAAGGGCGATTATGAGAAAATGTGCGTAAGCCCTAACTCTTCCCAAAAACAAGCAAGTGACAACACTTCGCCTAATACAGTTCTTCACTCGTTTTGATAATAGTGCATCAAAAGTTGTATATTATGTTCACGCAAGAGCATAATATTTCGAAAAGTCCGCATATTGAAAGAATCCTTATATGCGGTCCTATCCAAAAATAGACCTACGTGGTCCAAATTCGGTACGGTTGATGTCTTCGTCAACGCACTCTTTTCACCTTATTTTCAACGTGAAATATTAAACATTGTACTTTAGTGCTATATGAAGGTTCAGTTTTCATACGAGCGGTTATATGAGGGAGGCTTCAAAAGACCAAATTTTTCATACCGACTTAGAATGTCAAAATATTATTACGCAGGTTGAAAACGCGGTCCGATATGAACCATTTTCAAAAGCGTTCGTCGATGGATCAAAGCATGTCAGTGTACCAAATATTATGAGAATATCTCAAAAAATGTCATCTGTCTTTGAAAACAAGAAACCGGGACAGACATATGAACAGACGGGCAGACAAGCTTAGCATAATAAAAGGTGGATCTATCGCAAGTCCTGCCAGTTGTTACATACACACGCAACAAACTTTTTGCACCCTTGTACCGCAAGTGGTGTAGGGTTTAAAAAGAGAAAGGAAGAAATCTGTAGTTTTCCATATTAACCCGTACCTTATAATAGTTCCGGCAAAGGCATATTGCGCACGAGTGAATTTATACAACATGCAGAATGACTTAAGGAAGACGCATTGTTTTGTTTTACCAATTGAATTGGAATCATTTTCTGAATCGATTCAGAAATGTCTGTCCGCCTGAAATCTATTCACGTATTTTTATTATTGAACTTAACAGTGCACTAATAAGATTTTACTCAAGGATAGGCCCTATTAATAATTGATTAGATCCGACTATTTTTCGGACTCTGCTCCATACTTTGGAAAAGTCATTATATGAAAAAACTTGAAATTTTTAATATTGTATCTTTTGCTTACTGTAGCAAAAGAGGATGAGGTTAAGCCATTTTTGTTTGATGACAACAAGACTTAAACTTTAATATTTTATAATGAAAAACAGTCCAAAAATAATGATTTATTAAGTTTGGATCTAGAGACTAAATCTTCTCACAAAAATCTAAGCCTTTGTATGGCAAGAAGCCTATTTTTTGATATTTTGCGACGAAGATAGATGAAGGTTTGTGCTAAGCGAAAGGCTGTAGGGCGTTTAGTAGTCAATAGGTCTTACTTGGCGGTTTAACTTTTTATAGCACTTGTAGTAGTAGAGTATATTAAGTTAAATATGAATATATGCAACTGCCAGAAGGACTTCCATTTTTTATTGTATTGATAGATTTAAAATTTCTTTCTGAAGCAATCTAAGTTTGCCCGCCTGTCTGTACGTCTCGTACTATTTTGTTCAACACACAGATATTTCAAGGAAATCTGGTGCCCACGAATGTATGCCATTGAAAATTGTCTGGATCGGATCCCTTACTCGACCACTTCCCATATAACGCTTTATTTTGTAAAGTCGTTACATGAATAATTGTATTAAACGAAGCGGTATATGGGATTTTATTTAAGGAAGGCGCACTATAATGTTTTTACTCATTTTACCTTAAATCTGTTTCCATAAATAATTCGAAATGAACGCATAAGTCGATCGATGATATAGTTTTATGATGTTGTAGTGAATGTAGGTCAGTCCAGATAAATTTCGTATAAAGCGCTGCTCTCTTTTTATTATGAAAGGACACCTGGGAAAGTTTATTGTTCCTTGGCATCGATATATTATAATACGCGACGTTTTTTATGTCCTCTGTGTAAGGCGGATGGCGATGGGGATCAAGCTTGAATCCTTGGGTCGGACATGATCACTTCTAACCAAATGTTTGCAGTTCTAATCAGAAATTTCCTGGTTAGGGTTGTTTCAATCGTTTAATAACAGTACAGACACCATGGGAGATAAGATTCTTTTTCTTTCTTCCAATATAATCCTTCTGCTATAACTTTGTACTTAAGAGTTTTTTTAACCTTTCGGCAAATGGACGCGTGCACACACAGATCGCCATGACCAATCGGAGAAGCAAACTTTGGCACGCATTAATAGAATGTAGTGGGCAAGGAAATGGCGAATTATGAACTTCGAGCGGCTTACTTAACAAGGACGTATACACATTTCTTTTAGAATATCTCCAACAATCCAGAACAAATCTTTATATATACACGAGGTTATATGAGCCATTGAAAGTACTTCGCATATAAAGCTATTAACATTGAACATAATCGCCACCAAAAAGCATTTTACTTGCGCAGCTTGATATCCTTTGAACATTCACTTGTTTCTTTTATGAAACCACACACTGCCAACAAGAATACCATTATCATCTTCAACATCGACTGCCATTGCTAGCTAATGGTTTTACATTTAAAATCAAGAAAAAGAAAAAATTTTGCCAGCGAGTGACCGAGCGGCTTGTAAAACCATTAACGTGTATTGCGTTTAATAATTACAAATCAAACGTCTCTTCAACGTGGAACTGAAAGGTTGTGTAAAAGAATTATAACAAAGTAACGAAGAAGAAAATAAATAAATAAATTTTCTTTCTAAATAAAAACGAAAACGTTCCAAACGATTTTGGGAAAACATGACATTGACATTAGCGCTGATATTGTGGTATTGTGTGTTATGCTGTTCGGGCGCTGCCCTGCCAGTTGATAATGTAGCTGATGTAAGAGAAATTAAAATGAGAAATAAATGTTAAAATTTCATTCTAATTACATTTAAAATTATTAGCATAAGTTAGATCGTCGTATGCAATGGAATTATGAGAAGCGACCCTTTTGTAATGCTTTTACAGGTAAACGGAAAAGAAATATTGCTATAAAATTTATTATATTTTTTTTTTGTATAATTGTTATTAAGGTTGCGGTAAGAAACGCACTTCTGAACGTATACCATATCCTATTATAAAACGTAACCCAATCGAGGCCGAGAAAAATAACTTTAATAATGATTATGTTGCCGAAGGTCTTTCCGATCTCTTTGATGTCAATGCCGAGCCGGCGGTGGAAAATGTTCAAAAGCAAATCATGTCACAAGCGAAAATCTACGAAGCGATCAAGGAGGCAAGCAAAGAGATATTTCGTCAAAAGAATCAACAGCAATTACGTAATCGTTTACGCCAACAGCGACAAAAGATGTTAAACGAAGAGCAAGATAAATACAACGCTAATGAAAATGAAAATTATTAAAGGCACCTTTAACGTGAGGAAGATCACGGATGCATAATTTTTCAAAAAATCAAAATACATAATAAGTTACAATAAATTTCAAATTATTATTAAAGCAAATAAAATCATTCGAGTTTTTTTATTAGGTGCTTGCAAAAATTCTGATCACTTTTTCGCTTGAAAAAGGCATTTATTGTGGAAAATTGGTACAATATTTATATTAGTCGAAATACTTTCCATCATTTTCGGGAACAGTTTACAATATTTTTGGCGAGATGGCAATCTCATGTCGAAAGAACTTACTATTGGTTTGGGAACCCGCGTGCCAACGAAGGCACGCTGCAGCAATCCGGAAGCGCCATGTGTGGTGAGTACGCCAGATGTTGGAGGACTGCCCTTTCGAGCGGCAACAACGTATCCTGGACAACTTTCGCAATCAATAGCCCAAAAATTGCCTTTCTAGTCAATTCGGGTCGCCACTTTTAAACCGTTGAAGCCAAAACCGACAATTGGGATGTGGAGGTGCAGCATCACCATAAGCCTCTGAACATGTTTGTTGGACTTCGGCACCAGATTTCTTCAAATAAGCAAAAAAAGTATTAAATTTGGAAGAAGAAGAATTTTGACTAACATAAGTCACTGTATTTTTAATCGAGATATTTAAGGGCTTCCATTTTAACATATTTAAAAGTATTGATGCCAACTTTCGAGAAGTTTTACTAGCATTTTTTGTCTGAGGATAGTTATACGAAAATTGACTTCTCTGCCACTTTCAAAATAAATTGATTAGAGAAATTGCTGACTTATATTAATTTTGTTCGACTTATTTTACTGAAGTGATATTTTGAATAGACGATGATTTAAGAAAATTGATGGATGAATTACTTAATAATTTACATTTTGTATTTCATGTAAAAGATTATTCAAGAATTTTTTATTTCAATACCCATAAAATGCAAAAATAATGAATACATTTTGAAAAATGTATGTATATAAGTAATTCATAGTTATAACGTGTTTCATATAGAAGCGCATCAGTCCAATTTAATCGTCATCATTAATATGAGTGATTATGTCTTCAGAAGTCGCAGTTTAGTTCCACATTGATGAATGTGCCAATTAACGCCATTTTTGAAGACTTTCTCGTATACACACACGTTAACAAATCACGCTAACATATTGTTGTTCATCATTTTTACACTCTTCAAGATAGACATTTTCCTAATATTTAGATGAGGAGTTAAATATTTTTAAAGATTATGATATTATGTAATGGCCCGAAAAGGCTTTGGGGAAGCCTTGAATATGCTTTTTGACAGCAATTATGGAGAAATTGTTCCGTTTTTCTTCTGGATTTTTCAAGTTTTCCACGCAAATACTCTCCACGAACATCTTTTTTAAGAACACAAGCTAGATTTTGAAAGCATGCAGAATTTACAAGGCTAAACTTTTACATTTTCATATATCAAATAAGGTTTAAATTAGCATTGTCTTTGTAAATTTGCAGATCTTTGGTTTGTTTTTCCTGGCTGTTTCTCGTTTAGCAATAATATTTAAAAAGAAAATTTTGCTTCCCAAAGTTTGCAAACTTCCAAAATTCATTGCAGACAAGCTGTTGATCGAAAGAACTTAATTCATTACCACGATCTTTCAAACAAAGAGGCTTCACGATTATTTCTTTTAACCTTATTAAGGTTCCTCTTTTTTGTACATGATGAGTTTTTGTTGCTTTTGTTATGTTGTTTTCTTCTTCTAATGATTTTTATGCCACTTTCGTAATGTAGAGACCATATTGCTTAATGCTTGGAAAAGTTGCAAATATTTTGCGATTCTTTGGCCCTGATAACGGATGAAGTCGTTACGATTCGAGATTCATTAGTGATAAGGAGTTTACGCAAAAGCTATTACATATTCCGTTTTAGAAAAGTATTTTTGTCTCATAAAAAACTTTTATTTCAAATTAATATAATTCATATATAATATGTTGTTTGAATATTATCAAATACTTGTTAACGTTTCTTAATAATTTAAATGTATTTAATATACAAAAATAATTTTTGTACTTTTATAAGAATAAATAAAAACAAATAAATTAAGTCGTCAATGGAAATTTTTTAAAAATTTTTCACTGCATTTTATTTGGCATCAATCACATCAAATTGCAAATCGTATTGTTGATCGAAACTAATTAGGCAATCGGACATTAGGTATAAAGTTAGAAGTAAACGGCCTTTGCGTGGTGGACATTGGAACGTTATACGACTGGAAGCCTTTAAGCCACGCAAATTAACACGTTTCATAGCTAACAATTCGTCGTTGGCTTGAGAGCCCAATGTTAAAAACCAAGCTTCATTCTTTCCTTTTGGATATTTCGGGCAATATACGGCAGTGTCAATATAATGTGCGCTGATATTTAAACGCTTAATATCGATGCATAAAACATAATCCTACGCAAAATGGAAGAAAATGTAGTGATTAAAAAATATACGATGTTTTCATATAAACTTACTTCGTTTGAATGTACTTTCGTCCAGATATTTGATTTCGAATCGTTGCTTGTTATCTCTCGCAAACATTCTTTATTATCATTAAAACGTCCTTGTATTGATATGGAGACCATTAATTCAGGCATCGCTTGTAAAATTTTGTAAATTTGTTCAATTTCGTGTTCTTCGAAAGCATCTCGTAATGGTCCCGCTAATTTTTCATAATTATTTCGACAGAGATCCTTCAAGACTGGTAAATTCAAATATTGATCTTTGTGATTTATATTGTAAAAGACATAGACGTTGTTATTTTTGACATTTGGCAGTGTAAGGAATTCACTCGCATCAAACCAACTTGCTTGTATAATGCTTTGCATTAATTGCTGCACTTTAAGAGTAGTCGTCAACCAGCCGCGTTCTGCAGTGTAATCGACCATGGCCTAGGATAGAAAAAAAAAAAATCAAGATCTCTGATGATTGTATATAGATTAATTTCATTTTTCATCATTTTTATTAAATTGGCGGTAAAGAGATTAAGTAGCTTTAGCCTTTCGCAATATAACTTATATTTCATATTAAATCGAGCTTTAATATAATAAATAATTTCTTTTTCGAAGAAACTTCAGAGATTTTGATAAATAAAATTATAATGGCAAATCGCTTTAATGTATAAGAAACCAAAATAAAAATGTAAAGCAGAATTTTGAATCGAGATAATAATATCTGCTCCATAGGGTTTTGTTTATAAATGAACGCATAAAGTTCTTACAGAAGTTCCTTAAACATTACCAAATAATACCTGCATAACACGTGCAGCGTTATCCAACGTTGATTTCGTATCCGTTAAATAATCCGAATTTGGCAAAGCAAGCCTAGACAAGTGAGCTTGCAGGAGAAGAAAAGTTTTTGTGTATGACGAATCCCAAGTAGCTGAACGCGGTCGATAGCGGCAAGATTCGGCCAATTCTCTACACAAGACCAAGAAGATGAGAACGGTTTATGCCTTTAAGAATTTAAAAAAAATTTATTAATGCATACTCATTATATTTGTCCTCATTGTGACGGACTGGCTGTTGATTGAACTCGTACGAATCAGCTATAGCATGTAATAAATCGAGGGTAGACATCTCAGGTTGTAAAACATCTAAAAAGTGCTTCATTGTACGATAGGACAAGTAATAGAAGGACGATATGCGTCCCAGGAAAGTTGGTATGAGCAAATGTTCTTTCTGTACCAAGCAAGCAGCCGATTCCAATTCATTTACCACATTTTCAACCAAAACGGAAAGATAAGGATTAATTTGCGAAGGTTCGAGACCTTCCAGATTATAATACGTTGGATTACGGTATAAGCGTCTAAAAAAGTAAGTCCACGTGAGGTAGTCTAGAACCGCTTGCTTCGTCTGCACAGTGCCTGCAACAATTTCAGCATTTATATGCTCGGGCAAAACTTCCAAAAGACTGGATTCTACGGGGAAAGGATCATATAGGAACTTTTTGTAAAAATTCTTTTTGACATCATGCACCAAAACTACAGCGACACCTTCATTATCGAATTGAGGGCGCCCAGCACGGCCCATCATTTGTAAAATATCGGTGATAGGCATATCAACATATTTTTTAACTTTGCCGTCAAAATATTCGGTGCCCTTTATAACAACCAAATGAGCGGGTAAGTTGACTCCCCACGCTAAAGTAGCGGTAGCGATAAGTATTTGAATCTTGCGATTTAGAAAGAGCTCTTCAACTGTTTTACGATCGGCTTCCTGCAAACCAGCATGATGAAGACCTATGCCGAAAGCTAAGCAGAATTTTAAATTCGAGTCTTTGATCCCCTGCAAAATTTGTTGCATTTCATGCTCGAGCATATGCAGGAATTGCTTGGGGTTCTCATCACCGGCGACAAAAGTAATCAGATCCAAAGCGGTTAATCGAGTTTGACGGCGGGATGAAACAAAAACTATGGTGGGTTCCGATGGCGAATAAGAGCGTATTGCTTGGAATGTTGGCCGATTCATGGTGGCCATCCGTGGACAATAATGTTTGCCTGCAAATAAATGATTAAAGAAAAGGAAGAAAAGTTATTCAATTCGGTTTAATTACCGGAAAACCCATTTATGTGCACTTGCAAAGGAACCGGTCTTACGGATGGTTTAAAATTATATAATCCCATTTCCTTAATATCCAGCCAATTGGCGAGATCTTGGGCGTTGGCTAAAGCAGTAGATAAACCAACGATACGTATATTGCATCCGGTATGTGACGTAATGAAATTCGTACGTGACACGATTACTTCAATAACAGGACCTCTGTCTTCCCCCAGTAAATGTATTTCGTCTATAACAATTAGTACAACATCCTGTACATATTCTCTTGTTTGCCAAGAACGGCTGATACCATCCCATTTTTCTGGTGTGCTAACTATCAGTTGAGAGTCACGAATAGCTTGTATATCCGGTGTAACGTCACCAGTTAATTCCACTACTTTAATTTTAAGAGGTCCCTGTTCGAAACGTCTCTTCCAATCACTAATTCTTTCCTTAACCAAAGCTTTCAAAGGCGCAATATAAACAACCTTAGCTCTTTGATATTTATTGAGCATTCGAAGTATGGCGATTTCCGCCACTATGGTTTTACCTGAACCTGTGGGTGCGCCCAGCAAAACATTATTATCAGTATGATAAAGACAATGAAAGACTTGAGTTTGTATCGGATTGAAATGCGTAAAATTATACAAAGATTCATAGACTGGATTTTTCAGTGCAGTAACAGGCAACGGTTGCAGCGGCAAAAGTTCAGTAAGAGGGGGATGGTGTTCCGGTAGCACTAAGTGCTTAAAAGTTAATGGAGTCCACGCATTAGTACCCAGCCAAGTGTCACTCGCTACTCGTATATAATATTGTGGCGGCAAAGGCTCTTTGAGAGGTATCGTCATCACCAGTTCTTGTGGTTTTTGGCTGTAGACAAATTTGCGTGTAGCCTAAAAGATGTATTTTAACAAGAAGAAGAAAGCACATAAACAGAAATTATTTATTTTTCTAATAGAATTGTGATTGCAGATTGGTAAAATACCTGGAATAATTCAGAATGATAGATGAAATTGGAGTCAGGATCTTCGATCCATAACCAAAAGTTTTGACTTGTTTTACCATGTACTCGATCATTCCAAACGAAATCTGGCCATATACTGATTTTGATACGTAACACCGTACGCGTTATGGGCTGTAAAGTAGCGTCAACATTGAGCGTGGGCAATTCTTTGGCTGCACGTAGGACCTGCTCAGCATATTTACTGCTACGTAATATCTCCTTTAGCTCATTATGTTCGATTTCACGAAGTGTATAAAAACTAATACCTCTGCTTTCTAATTTATCAATAGTCTCGATATTAATATGCGAGAACTGACGCATAGGACTCTCGAAATCCCACTGTTGTCGTTCAAACATTTTGCACACTTGCAATATGCGCCCTGCAAGTATCGAATCATTATTACGCAACACAATGGAGAATAAAGCGCGCGCAATGCGTGTTATATTTTGCACTATGTACGACATGTCAGAGACTAGAGAAAATGATTTGACATAGCCGCGCGATAGGCAAGTCTGCATTAATATATTAATTTTTCCGCAAACATTTTCACTACCGCCAAATACTTTAACTTTGCAATAATTGCGTTTCAATTCGTCCAATTCTTCGAGTTCATCATCACGCACTTTGAGCTGTTGGAACTCTTGGGCCCGCGACATCATTACAAATATATCACCTTCGTTCATAAACGGTTTTATATTCTCATTAAACACTTCTACCGTATCGTATTTAATATAATAATGCGAAGCTGTGCGACCCAAATCTGTGACATTAAAATCGGAAGTTCGCTGATTGAAACGTATCATACGCGCTTTATCCAAACTCATGGCAGCGCCTACAATTAAGGCTCTTCGCTTACGTTCTAAGGAGGGATCTTGCATTACCTCTGCATATTCGATTCCGTAAACGTGAGGATTGATACGCATGCGCACAAACAGATACGTATAACTCAACCATTCTATGGCTTCTTCAACATTTGTAATGGTTCCCAAAACTATCTCTGCATTAAGATTATCGGCCAAGCATTGAATGAAGTTTGATTCAATGGGAAATTGATTCGTGAGCAGAGATAAGTAATGATTAAGTTTATCATGCGTGGTGATAATAGTGCCCACGCCGCTTTTATCGAACTGAGGTCTACCAGCGCGACCGAAAATTTGTAAAACATCCAAAATGCCGAGATCCACAAATGCTCCATGTTTGGAATCGTAGATATCGGTACCTGGAAAGATAATTCAATCGATCTCTTCCTATTACTTTAAGAATAGATGGAATCAATAAAGTAAAATCACCTTTTATGATTACGGCATGAGCTGGCAAATTAACGCCCCAAGCCAAAGTCGCTGTACACACTAAAACTTTAATGTATCCCTCCGAGAAATATTTTTCTACCAAATGTCTGTCCGTTCTTAACATACCAGCATGATGCATAGCTACACCAGCTGAAAAAAGTTCCACTAATTGTTTGTTTCGTGACTTCTGTATGGCTTTGATAGCTAATCCATAATCACTGGTATTGGTATCGGGCAGAAAGAGAGCACACGTGTTATTCTGCTGCGCCAATTCGCGCAGTGTACTAGCTGTACGTACTGTGGCATTACGGGCATGCACAAACACCATTACCTGATGACCTTGTTGCAGTTGTTCTACACATTTCTGATAGCAAACTTGATCCATATCGCTTAGCTGTTGTAAAGGCTTAATGGCTTTGATACCAATAAAATTGGTATCAAGAGGTACAGGTCGAAAACGTCCATCAAAGTAGAAAAGACCCTTCATGGGATTCACTCGGAGGAAATTAGCCACATCGATGTAGTTCGGCAAAGTGGCCGAGAGACCCACAATACGTATCATGGCTGCAAAGGAAATATTTAAAGAAATCCAACAGCATTCAGATAGACGATAAGCTTGTTTAATTATTTAAAAAATTGCGTTAATCTTTTTTTTTTAAACCTTACAGAGTGGGATACATAGAAATTTACAATGAAAGAATCTATGATTTACTAAATAAAAAAAATCAGGACTTGAAGATACATGAGTCTAATGGTATCATTAACGTCAATTGTGAAGAAATTATTATTATTGTTATTATTATGTGCGAAAATGATTTGCTTCATTATTTAAAACAAGGCAGCAAGGAGCGAACCGTAGGCGAGACGAACATGAACGATAGATCAAGTCGATCGCATGCTATTTTTCGTATTGTAAGTTTAAAAACAAAATAAACAAATTTCTAATTATTATTTTAATTATACATGTGTGAGTGTTTTTCTCGACAGAATCTCGTAAAATAGATCGCAGCGAGGAAGATACTGTTACTTGTCTTGAAAGTCCTTATATGCGAAAACATTGCCAAATTTGTGAACTACGACATCTACATTCTATCTACATTAAGTGGTAACAAATAATTTAATAATAATATTCTCTTATCTTTCTTAATCACAACATTTTTGCAGGTTATTTGCTTAGCAGAATTATTGCAACTGTTGTAATTTATATCTCTTCAAAATTAATAAAGTTAAAAAAACAAAGAAAATCAACAATATTTTTTATTCATTTATATATATTTTTTGTTTGTTTGTATAGCATTGCAATTTAACAGAATGAGCCAGTTTAACAAAGCTGAATCAGCTTGTTTTGCCGATTAAAATCGATTAAATAAATAAATAAATAAAATAATAAAAATAATAATCATAAGTGTGAGCCTATAAAAATTTAGATTTCGCAGGAACTTAAGCGTGACAGAAAATCTTTCAAAACGAAGGATAATTTGAACAATTTCTGTAGTTAATTTGATATTTCGGAGAAGAGTAAAAATTAAAATCTTTCTAGTTTTTTTTTTTTTGAAATTTTTGTCGTGGTTAGGCAAAAATTTAAGCAAATAAAACAAATTTTTGACTTACTTTGAGAAGATTCTACCAAACGTAGAGTACGGGCCACTAACGCCTCCACTACTGGACCGCGTTCGCCATGCAACAGATGAACTTCATCTATGATTAATAATTTGACTAGGCTAATAAGCGACACGTCACCAGCTCCTAAACCACAAATTGATGTTATTATTTATATCCTTTATAAAAGATTTAAACTGACCTTTTCTGGTCACCACATCCCATTTTTCTGGTGTCGTTACCAATATCTGCGTCTCACTCATTTCAGTTTTCGTCAGTTGCATATCACCGGTCAACTCTCTCACTACTATGTTCAGTTCCTTCAAGCGCTTGGAAAAATTCGTTACCATTTCCGCGGCCAAAGCTTTCATGGGAGCAATATAGACGATTTTGAATTGCTCACGATTTATAATGCCGTCCTCAAGGTGAGTTCGTATAGTATGCACGATGGTCAGCATGGCCACATTTGTTTTACCTGCGCCCGTGGGCGCACAGACCAACATATTCTCGTTGCTATGATAGGCCACTGGATATACCACTGACTGTATTCGATTCAACTGTTTGCAGTTGGCAAAGGCTATTCTCCCAATTTCGTCTAAATCGGTAATGTTAACACGATTGTTACCCACGTTAAGAGGCGGTGGTTCCGTAGCAGGTATTTTCACTTCTTCATATTGACGATTGTCCGAGCGTACAGCATGATCCGGTAGGCAAATACGATTTACTCCAATAAAGCCGGCATGTTGTTTAGCGTCTAATTGACTATCAAACACATAAGGGTAACGTTGCGTGGCAGATTGCGTATTAAATCTGCTTCTGAATTCTTTAAAACTCTGCGTCGTCTTAAGTATAGGTTCTCGTTGCGCCGTTTCTAGTAAGTTACGTTGATGTTGTAAGCGCAACTGCATAGGGTTAATTAATTCTGCTGTACGTTCGTCGTTTTCGTTTTCAGAACGCCCTAGGCTGTGCATTAAACGATTCATTTTCTTTTCTTCACGTCTTTGTTGTTTACTTAGCTCTTTTTCGGTTGTCGATTGCACCACAACCGTCGTTGCTACAGTGGGCCGTATTTCCACGTTAGTGCTTAAGCCGCTTTGTTTTTTTTTCTGCAACTGTTTAGTACGCTTCTGGCGTCGTTCTTTTTGTTCAATTTCTACCAGGTAAGCTGCCATTGCTCTTCGTTCGGTAAGTAAATCTTGTACCAAATCGAAATGATCAAAGCCTAATAATTCTATTAAGTCGTTCTGTAATTCGACGTCAGTTTTTTTAGAGTTAAGCAATTCAGTGACACTATTTATCAACTCTAAATGATCCGTATCATTAGCTTTTTTTTCCAAAGCGTGGGTGATATTAACAAGTTTTTCTTCCGCTTGAGAAGGATGGTTATCGCTTTGATCCCATTGCATATTGAAACGAGCGGTCGCTTCATTTCTAATATTAGCGTCTGGAGACCAATCTGTCAGATCATTTATATCGCAAATTTCAGCAAACCTCATTTCAATTTTAATGTTTTCGCCAAACATGGGATCTTTACCTCCTCTAGCCAGTTTTTTATTCCATTTTTTCAATTTTTCTATTTCATAGTTTTCCAAAAGATCGTTAATGTCGGAAACGCATTGATGTATGTTAGCCAATTTGCTACCAAAAATTGTGCCGAACACTGTACGTATTTGCATAGTTGTAGCAACTAATATAACTCTCTGGCCAAGCATTAGCCAAAATAAAAATAAAGTGGCATGTTCCACTACCTGGGGCTGTTCTTCAAAACCCATGCATTCTCGAACAATATTTCGTAATTTGTGCAGTTGTAGTTTTACCTGCGCTTGTTTTCCTTGAGGTATTTGCTCTAAAATAAGGGCAATAGTTTGCACCTCTTCCGTTTGCCTACAAAATTAGAAGCAAAAAGGTAAAGGGAATCCCCTTATTTTTTTTTAAATACTCACGCTTTAAGAAAATTATATCTTTCTCTTCTGGCTTCTTCCAATTCTTCATTGGTTAGCATTAGCGGCAATTTAGCTTCGAGATCTGTATGCGCCCTTAGAGCAGCGGAAAAACGAGGCAAATCCTTCATTCTCAATTTAATAGAAATAATTTTTTTTAAATTCCTTCAATTTTTCAATTAATTCTCTAATAAAAATCGCAAAGAAAAGAGCAGCAACCGTCTACAATCTAGTAGAGTATACTGCATATACAGCGCTGTAAAATATCGTAGCTATCTCAATTAATCAGCTGAGTTTTTTTTTTTCAATTATAACACAATCATACAAAATTTGTTTGTTTACAGAGGTTGGTTTATGACATATGCATTGAATTGTTAGTTTTTATAGCGGATGCTTTTCGAAAGTAAAAATTTATTATGTCAAAGAGATACGTTGAATTGTTTCTTTTTTTTTTTTTTAACACAAGCAACATCTTACTTTCTACATACAAATTATATATAAGTGTGTAATAAATTCTTGCAATGTAAGTATATATAAACATTCCTTCAATTTTCATAACCTTCAATAGATTTTCTGAATCCAATTCCGGTTACAGTTACGGTTTCGTTTAAAAACAAAAAGATATAAAAGCCAAAATATGTACAATTTGCTAAAAAAACGACGCAGATAAAGCGTTTCATATATATGCAATGTACATTAATGTGCATTTATACGTGATGTTATTTATGTGTAAAAAAATATATTTTTTAATTTAATCCCAAACTATGCATTATATACAGACGACATATGATTTGACTTTGTTTTCAATTCTCTTCCTATATTGAATGAGTCAAAATGTACACAGTTGGATGAACGGACAGACACTGATTGTGCTACGCATGCTCATGAGAAGTGTTTATAGAGCTAACTTCCCATCTCAGAAATATTGAAACACGGTAATAAACGCATTAGTTACTATACCTCTTACAACACGGAAATCAACGTATTTCGGTTGCGTATCATATTGTGATGGTTTCGTACAGCGTACATTTGCACTAGGACGATTCAAATTGCATAGGGTTTCTCTTCGATTAAATTGCAATTATCTCGGATAAGGGGACAATTGACACCTTTATTGGAAGGATTGATACCACTAAAACCATTGTTTTTATCGTAGCCTATCGCAAAGAGCCATTTCAAACAATTGGCAACGCGGCTTCACGGTAAATCAAAGGTGGTGTGGACAACCGTGATAAGATTTTTACACATTGAAAATAAAAACCTTTGTTTTATTGAGTATTATAAGTGAAAAGTTCTACATATTGTACATATCTAAATTCACAAGGGCTTGTTCTTCGATGCGAGCAAAAGTGGCTTCTATTAAGGGATGTTTTTTTCTTTAAAAGAACATTTCCTGGAAAATAATGTAGCACATTTTCGATACGTTACTCTAAGCACTTTTATGCCCTACATTACTTGTGGTACAAGAGTACATGAAGTTGGGCCGGATGTATGTAACATCAAGATGGACTTGGAATAGGTCTAATTTTTATTATATTGACCGATTCGCAATCATATTCTGCTCTGATCTAAGCTTATCTGTCCGCCTGTCTGTCTTGTTTTCTTGCGTGAAATTTGATACACTGACGTGCTTTGGCTCAAGAACGAACGCTATTGAAAATGGTTCGCGTCGAACCACTTTTTCATATTCAATAGTGTTTGTCCTTGGACCAAAGCATGTCGGTATATTAAATTTCGTCAAATTGTTTCAAAAATTGTGAGCTGCACAAACAGGCGGACAAACAGACAGACACACAGGTAGAATAGCTTGGAACGATACAAAAAGTGATTCTGTATCGACTGGCGTAGTAAGAGGTGGTGCCATCTCAAGTCCTTTTGGGGTTTGCATGCATTTGCACAAACTTAGCATACCCAGTACCACAAATGATGCGTTAAATTGGTTCAAGCAATAAAGTTTTTAAGATTAAAGTTATTCAAATAGCAGGTTGAACTTACCACTAATTTGTCTTTGTCCTTGTTTCAAACCTGAAAATTGTTACAAAGTGAAAGTACAAGAGCATTGTTCCAATAATCTTTGTATATTAAGCTGATCAAAACTGTCAAAAGGAGTTTTTAATTTTTTTCACTTATTTATTTTACTTGAAGGATTATAATTTCTCTTCACTTCACTGATATGACTTACGGTACACTATGTGGGAGGCCGAGGCAAGAGGAGATTCAAAGATTTAGGCTATTTGCTGAGTAAATGAGAATGTAGGCACTTTAAAATTGTGCTTGTATATGTCAGAAGCAAGTTCTGAAGTTAAACAAGATAAAAATTCTTTGCGAACCTTGACGCCTGTTCCGCCCAACTAAACAAACTCAAAACAGAAAACCAAGAACGAGCTTGAGAGAAGGGTCGCTAAGGAAAGAAAGAACTGTGAAGAGAAAAGGGAAATTTATTAGGTAATAAAGACAGGAACAGTTATAGAAAAAGCTATAGCCAGGATTAGCAGGTTTGTGTCAACCAATTGCTACAAAACGATATGAGGAATCGAATAAAGTAAGAATGGGGAAAAATCAAAAGAATGCAACAGGGATTGCATGATTAAATAAATGCAAGAAGTATATCGAAGCCCATTACACTGAACAATGATCTGTTATGCTCTTTCTTGCACTAACGTTTATTTACTAATCATAATATTAGCTAAGGAGGCACAATTATGGATTGGAGTAGCAAGTGTCACGTTGCTATCCATTTAGATATTTTACAGATTCAACTATAACACAACTGTGATGTGTGTGTGTACCTACGTAGGTTGGCAGAAAGAGTTGCTTTAACTGCTCGAGACATTTGCATACAAAACAAATTTAAAACGCTTTACGATAAATAATACAAAAAGAGGAAAGGACTTCTTTGCGTAGAAGAATCCTACACTGAGAGCACCAACACAACTAAAATGTGCGGAAGATTTGACTACCATTTAAGCACTTGCGTTGTGTAATTTAGTGAAACATTTATTTATACAAAAGAAGAATTTGGTCGTGTTTGCATTACGTAACGCCTCTAAAATTCCATAGAAATGTTTAATGATTTGTTGTACGGTAAGTGCATATAAATATATATTTGCTAAAACAAAACTTATCTTCAATTTACATTTTAATGTCAATTTTCATACGCTTCAGTTACGAGTTGTCTTAAGATTAAATGATATAAAAACTAAAGTAAGCGAAACTTGCTAAAGACACAAAAGCAAGCCGCAATTTCTGCTTGACCAAATTTCGAACTGAAACGATGAAAATTTATCCATAAAGTTTCGCATATACGTACAATAACGTCTGCTGTATTTAAAGTAATATGAAAGTAATATGAAATGTGCTTCTACAAGTGATTTTTTTTAGTGTAACTAATTTAATAAAAAATTTTTTTTTTTTAAATTCAATTCCAAACGATACTTTGTATCCAATCGGTGTATAATTTGATTCTGGTGTAAACATCGGGATCATCTTTAGATCCGCAAACATCGTGACGGAAAGACAGATAGCCTATTACGAGATATTGACAAGGAAACTCTGGGTGGCTAACAAAAAGTGGACCGTCACCTCCACAAACACCGACATCGCCTGTAGAAGGGATCGCGCACGTATGCGTACTATTGTTAATACCTTTTTCCGAACGGGGCCTGAAGGTTTCAAAACATTTCTCATCATCGAGACGATCTAATTTCATCTTATGTAAGTGGGATGAACGTTCTGACTCAGGAGAACCCCACCCCCAGCCGGCAACCAGAAATTGTTGAAAATCATTAGCGTCAATTAGAGACAGGCAAGCAGGACGTACGTAATCGTTAAAGACGGCTTCTTTCGCCAGTTCAGCCAAAGCTATATCATTGTATCTAGCTAGTCTAGCATTGTAATATTCACGGTGAAGTATATAACGCTTGATTTCAATATCCTGCGGTGAAGCATCGTCCATATCTGTATTGTAATCCAAATCTCCTAAACGCACCCACTTAGGGCGAGAGCTTAGAAATGAAAAGAAAGTAATTTATTATGTGAAAATATTCAATAAATCCACTGTATCGTAAACTCACTCGTCGCCAGCGAAACAGTGGGCGGATGTTAAAATATATTTTTTGCTAATCAAAGTACCACTACAGACCTGAGTAAAATTCTCTCTATCTTTGCGGTACAATAATGCCATAAAAGGAAACTCTTTAGGTTCCACTTTTACGCGGCCGTCTGTGTTAGACGTATAATGACACCCTTCTCCTAGTGGATTTTGTAGACTTGGTATACTGTCGTAGGATCTGCACTCTAAGGAAAGCGCAATAGAGTATAAATATATCTTAAAAGTTAAGCAAAAACGTTGCTATATAAGTGTGAACATCTTATGACGTAATATCAAGTTAAGAGGTATTCAAATCTCAGGACTTTTTGCGAGTTTTCTGTTATCAATAACATTACTAGCGCAGTTAGTTAGCAGCAATTTAACCACTCGCTCTTTCGTACGTTTAATCGAGGAAGTTCTCTTTGATTTTGAGATCTCTCTTAATTTGATTTTTAATTAAGAAAAAGGGTCAAATTGATTTTCATAGAATAAATGTCGAGTTCGTAATCGTAAGGTTTGCACGCAGACGGATGAACAGACAGACATGGGGTTTGCTATTCAAGCTCATGGAAGATACTTAGGAAGGATTTGTAGAGCTAATCTTCCCATCTCGCTTATCCTGAGAAATATTGAAAAACCTCAATAAACAAATTAGTTACTGTACCTCTTATAAAACGGAAATCAACATATTTCGGCTGCGTGGAATTCTGTGATGATCTTCTACAGCATACGTGTGCCCCGGGACGATCCAAATTGCAGTAGGGTTTCCTTTTGATTAAATTGAAATTATCTCGGATAAGGGGACAATCGGCTATAGGTATGCATTCACTGCTGAGAGCACATTCATTAGCTTCGTGAGAAAATAACAACAACAACATGATATTAAATAATTAATTTCATTTTAAAGCGAAATTCGTAAAGCACTTTTTATTTTTGAGAAAGACCTCCTTTCCCGGTTCGTACACGTACCACTTACGACCGTAACGGTCATTACAAAAAGCATCCATGGGCTAAATAATAATTTCATTGCTAACCCACTCATCTAGAGCTACCGATAACTTGCTTTTTTCGTTTCGTATTAAGAACTTATGAACTCAGTCGAGAGTTGAAAATAACTGATTGACTAAAACAATTGTTTATAGCGGGAGTCCCGCGTTTAGTTAAGTTAAGTTAAGCTTTTAACTTTGCGCGTCTGATCTCTTAAACAACTCATACAACTTGTAAAGAGGTATAAGAGCAAATAATTAGTTTAAACCCAACAAAATTTCTCTACATTGTATTGTAATATACACAATTTACATGGAAATCATTCATCCTTTTGGAGCAAACATAAATATTTAAGTACAAAGCTACGTATATGACTAGAGGAGTATAGGCTATTCTTCGATAATGCGACGAGAGGAAGTAAACTTATATGTCATATATCATTTAAAGAATATAATTATTTACCTCGTTTCAGTAAGAGAAAGAAACACCAAAGATAGGATGCGCGTATTGGATAGACAGAGACAAGGACAGAAAGAGAGAGAGAGAGAGGGAGAGAGAGAGAGAGAGAGAGGGAGAGAGAGCGATAGAATAGAGAGAGAGAGAGAGAGAGGGAGAGAGAGCGATAGAATAGAGAGAGATAGCGCGCGATAGATAGATAGATTAATAGATAGATAGAGAGATAGAGAGAGAGAGAGAGAGAGAGAGAGAGAGAGATAAGAAGAAGCTATATAAACCGGTTTCTCGGGTTAAGATTTTATTTAAAAAACATAATTTTTTATTTACCGTAAATCTTTTTATTTTTATTGATATTTTACTGCATGACGCTGACCGTCTTTGAACATCGAAATTCAAGGCCAGGTTCGAAAAGGTATTTAAAACACAAAGGAGAGACGCTGATGAATCAAAAACTACTACAACTGTTTCCCATCTGTCTTCACGTCTATTGAGGCTATCCAAAAGTCAAGGCATTTTCGGCATCTTCGTAAGAATGGAAGTGTCGCCCATCATAGTCGATGGGCAATGTTACGCCAAATGTTCTGACTAGTGTACGACAAAAACAATAGATTTACGGCCTTATTCTGTTCTAAGATATCTTTCTCAATCAGCTAAAGTGATTGGTTGCCGTAGCGGTTGTCTTCATCTTATCTATACCCAGACAATCATTATTTATTCTATTTGTCCAATTGATGCAGATGGTGTTGATATTATTTGGACACATGTTTTTCGTGCAATTATCACCAAAATTGATCAAATCCATGCGATCTTCAATATCTGTGATGTTAAATGCAATTGATATAGGATTGCCGAGATGGCCAATGTGTGTGGTGTTAACTTATGTAAACTTGACGTGCCTGGTGCTTTCCCACGATGAATGTACACTTTCATAGTTATATCTAGATTGACATCAGATTGATTATGTTTGATTAATGCATGCAATAACATAATATAAATGGTAACTGAGGATATTGGAACTCTTATCCTTTCTCATTGACGATACTTTCCAAATCCTCTCAAGTGTAGTTGACTTTAGTGGTGGTCTTTTTTATGCTAGAAAGGTTTGAGGTAGGCATAGGATACCGTATTTGATATCACTCAAGTAAGCTTTTCTTGAATAGGTTTAAAGTTCTTTCCTTTTACGCTTGCATTACCTCTATGCACTATGCACTTTGTATTCTCATAAAAGTTGATTAGAATTTTCTCTTCTAACAGAATTTGTAACTGCAGTTGCAGAGAATTAAAACAATAATAATGATGATGTTGATATTGTTTATGCACAAATAAAATTGATTCAATTTTCCGACTGACAATAATCTACACGTTACACGTTATTATTACAATAATTTTTCCCAAATTTGCTTATTTTTTCTTTGAAATAAGATTAACGAAATGCACGAACCCAATTTTCGCCTATTTTTTTTTTTTATAAATCAATCTAAAACTTCACTTGTTTCTGCACGAGCAAAGTCAGTTCATTTTGCCACAGTTGGTATGATTACATCTTATCACTGTCTTACGTTGTGTTTATGTAAAGAGAAAAATAAATTTAGTAAACAAAACAAATGCATAACTAATCAAAGAATGACTACATCGTACCTCCAGGACGCGCAGTTCGCATTCTTACATTTGCAAGGTAAAATTTATAACGACACATCAATATCTGATCTATAAAATTCGGGGCTTTAATTATGTATGATGTTAACTAGATTTCGTTTTCGAGCTTCGACCTTTTTCTCTTCATGTATGCACAAGAGGTGCGAGAAACGCTCTCTCAGAATTGTGAAAACCGGCGCAGCCATAATTGCCGATGTTTGGCGTTAGTATAGATGTCAACGCAAAGGAGTGATTCTATAGGAAATGTGTCATTACTGATGGTAAGTAATTCCTTGATGTGCTTTTCTTGTTCTTGTGACGGGCCGTCGTACAACAAACGATGATTGAAATATTCCTAATAACTATTGAAGTGATTGAATGCTAAGACGGAGCCCACATATATTTTCGTAAGCCCTCACACAATAGAAAACCTTTCATAAACCGAAGAGGCAAACATAGCCTGAATGGAATATTTGACAGCTTGCTAGGGATAGAGAGAAAACCGGGTTAGCAGCAGGTTTAGAATACATGTCTTTGGAAGAAAACTAATAAATACATTTATGGAAACGTCAACCAATTGCCAGAAATCGATATGAGGAACAGAATAAAGTAGGATTGACAAAAAGTTATTAAGAGAAATTCTATCGAATGTAATAGCGTTTGCATGATTGCGTCAATCCAAGAAATATCTAATCGCTTATAGCCTTTCTTGTACTTGTAACTTTTGTCCATTAATTACGATCTTAGCTAAGAGAGGACGATTGGCAAGTGTGGAGCAAGTGTCTCCTTCTTGTTCGTTTAAATATTTTAGAAATTCAATGGTAGCAAGCGTGTCGAAAAGCGTAAAAACATTACTTCCGAACTTATTCTTAGGAGCGCTGCACCTGCTCGAGACATTTACATACAAAGTATATTTAAACCAATTTACGATAAATAAAACAAAAACAAGGAACGACTTTTCTACGACTTAATAAGAATTATAACATGATATGTGTGGGCAACTAAACTGTGCAGAAGATTGGACTACCATTCGTATCATCCAGTCAAACATTGATTTTTTGAAATGAAGAAGTTGTTCGTCTTTGTAATATGCAACAACACATTTAAAGTTCTATTAAAATGTTTAATGATAGAAAGATCATAGTCGACCTTGCCAGAGATACGAAAGCGAGCTGCTTTTTTTTGTTTGACTAAATTTCGAAGTAAAACAGACAAAACTTACCCATAAAGTGTGCCAGGGACGTACAATTCTGCCTAATTACAAAAACATGTTTCAATGTTACTGATATTATAAATGATATTATTTATGTGTATGTAAGTTGTAAATAGCTTCTTTTTTTCACTCAATTCCAAACAATGCGTTGTATCCAATCGACATATAATTTGATTCTGGTGTAAACAGTTGGATCATTGATACTTCCGCAAATCTCGTGAGCGAACGACATAATACCTACTATGAGAAATTGACAGGGAAACTCGGGATGATTAACAAAGAGTGGGCTACCGCCACCAGTATCACAAGCACCGATCGCACACATATTTGTACGATTGTTAATTCCCTTTTCCAAGTGAGAGCGTTTGACTTTTCCGATACATTTGTCATCATCGAGACGGTCCAATCTCACTTTATGTAAATGGGATGAAGGTTCTGATGGAGGATAGCCCCAGCCGGCCGACAGAAATTGGCGAAAATCATTATCATCTATTAGAGATAGGCAAGCAGGACGTACGTAATCGTTAAAGATGGCCTCTTTTTCTATCTCAATCAAAGCAATGTTGTTGTATTTAGTTAGTATTGTGGATTTGTATTCATGATGAGGTATAATGTTTCTGATTTCATAATCTTGCAGCACAGCGTCATCGGTATGAGTACCGTAATCTAAATCTCCTAAACGCACTCGGCTAGGTCGAAGACTTAGAAATGAAAAGAAAGTAGGGTGTTTGGTAAAAACGTGCAATAAAGCTACCGCAAGATATACTCACCGGCCGCTGAGGGAACAAAAAGCGGATGTTAAAACATATTTGCTACTAATCAAAGTACCGCTACAAAATTGACCAGCTTTTCCTTCCTCTACCGCATATATTAATGCTATAAATGGAAACTCTCTAGCTTCTGCTTTTACGCGACCAATTATGTTAGATTTGGATATATTGCCACTGTGGATATATTGACATCCCTCTTTTGACGGATTTTTTAGATTTGGTAGAGAATCGTAGAATCTGCATTCTAAGGAACACGCAAAAGACTCTAAATATATCTTAAAAGTGAAACAAAAACGTTACATAAACAATACATGACAGCGTTGCGAGCAAAACGCGCTACGTAAGCGTGAATATCATATGACATAGTTCTAAAGTGACATATAGCACGTACAGCAGAGAAAACTAAATGGCAAACGGGGACGAGACATTTTTCAAAATAAGAAGTAAAGTGAACTCCCAGGGGTCTTTGGGTTTTCTGTTATCAATAACAGCGGTGGAAGCCGCCATTTAACTGCGCTCGCACTTTCACGTAATGCCGTTAGATGAACGAATGGACAAATCAAGCAGAACTTTAAACTTCACCTGACAATAGAAGCGAAACAAATCAAATTGACTTTGTGATCGTATTGCTTGAACGCAGACGGATTAACTCTTTTTGAGATTGTCAACAAACAAGTTAATTACCTCTCACAATACTCAAATCAACAATTTCCGGTTGCGATGATGTCCGACAGCATACGTAGGCACCAGGACGATCCAAATTGCAGTAGGGCTTCCTTTTGATTAAATTGAAATTATCTCGAATAAAGGGACAATCGGCTATAGGTATGCATTCACTGTTAAGAGCACATTCATTAGCTTCGTGAGAAAATAGCGGCAACAACAACAACAACAACAATAACAATAACATTAACATTATATTCATACAATTCATTTTATTTCAAAGCAAAAAACCTTAAAAAACTTTTGTTTCTGCGAAAGAGTTCCTTTCCCATTTCGTATGCGTACCATTTACGATCGTAATAGTTATTGTGCACAGCATCCATGGATTAAAGAACAGTTTTATTGCTAACGCGATCATTTAAAACTACCGACCGTTTGTCGTTTGTTTGCCAACGTCCGTCTCGTATTTAGAACTTCTTAACCCAGCTGAGAGCTGAAACTAACTGATAAGTTTCTGACTTTGCATGCGCTATTTTTGAAACAACTTAAACAACTTGCGATCGGAGCTGGGAGCGTAATTAATTAGCTTTAAAACCAACAAAATTTCTCTGTTATTGTAGTAAGAACTTATTAATTCGATTGAGGTGTGAAATTAATTGACAAAAATAATTGTTTACATTGCATCCGGGCTTGCTAGGATCCCAAAAAGAGACGGTTTACTAAGAAGTGTGGTTCCATTGGCCTGGCGTCACCAGTCAAGGATGTATTCAAGAAAACAATGTACACAAAATCATTCATACTTGTGTGGATTTAAATGTTAATGTAATTTAATGCACAAAATTTATTCAATGTGTAAAGCATAACTCATACGTGCCTTATAAATATGTAATGAGAAGAGAAGAAAAAAAGTTGTGTCACTAGGTTTAATTACTCAAATCATTCGGTATTAAAAAGCAAAAGAAAAAAAAAAGATTTAAAATATAATGATTTTTTGTCTTGTTTTTGTGTGAAAGAGACAAAGAGAGACAGAAAGTGTATATATAATCAAAGGTAAAATTAAACAAGTAAAAAAATTTAACCAGATTTAGCTGTGGATTCCCCACGATGAACGCACGCACATCTTCATGTTTACATCTAGTTGAGAGATTGATTTTCATTAAAGTTAACTACAGATATTGAGGTTTTTTCCCGTTGGCGAGAAAAGTTTTCAAGTACTAAGAAGATCTGAGATCATTTGGTAGGTATTTCTTGCATGATAACAACCAGGTCTTTGCTTGTCAAGTGTTTTCTCCAGTACGTTTTAAGTTTTTCTCTTTTTCTCCTTTTTTCTTAGGTTTCCTCTTTGCATAATGCATCTTGTAGCTCGATACGGGATAATTGGTTCGAATTTTCTTTTTTACCGCAGAGAGAATAACGCATTTCTAAAATTTTTATAATTACATGGAATTACAGATATAACGACGATTTTGACGTTGTTTATGCATAAACAAAATTGATTGAAATTTTTATATATAGTATTTTCCCAAAAATATTTTTGTATTTCGCCTCAATCAATGAGTCCAACATTATTTTTATTAAGAAGAAGAAAAGAGTTAAAGTCGCCCTTTCGATTTTAAGAGATTTCTTAGTCAAACAAAGAAAAGCATTCCACGTAAAAGTGATACTATTTATGTGTGAGTAATTTATTAAATTCTTTTTTTTTTTAGTTTAATCCCAAACGATACGTTGTATCCAATTGGTATATAATTTAATTCTGGTGTAAACAGATGGATCGTTCTTGGTTCCGCAAACACTGTGACCGAACGACATAATGCCCACAACGAGGAATTGACAGGGAAACTGGGGATGATTAACAAAAAGAGGACCATCTTCGTCACAAGTGCCGAAATCGCCAGTGGAAGGGATGGCACAAGTATGTGTGCGATTGTTAATACCTTTCTCCAACAAATGGCTAAACATTTCACTACATTTGTCATCAGCAAGACGATCTAGTTTCACTTTCTGTAAATGGGATGAAGGCATTGAGTAACGATAACCCCAACCAGCAAATAGAAATTGTTGTAAATGATTGTCATCTGAAAGTGATAGGCAGGCAGGACGCACGTATTCGTCAAATTCGATTTCTTTTGCCAACTGAATCAAACCAATATCATTGTATCGAAATAGTCTAGTGGAATAATATCGATGATGAGGTATAAAATTTTTGATTGCAATATCACGCGGGAAAGCGTCATCTGTAGAATCGTCGTAATCTAATTCTCCTAAACGCACCCAGTTGGGGCGTAGACTTAGGAATGAAAAGAAAGTCGTTTATTATGTAAAATTGTTTAATAAATCGATAGCATGATAAACTCACGTGCCGTAGAGGAAGCAGTGAGCGGATGTTAAAACATATTCTTTGCTAATCACAGTACCAACACAAAACTGACTAAACATGTTCCCATCTTTGCGGTATATTAATGCTATAAAAGGAAACTCTTTAGGTTCCGCTTTTACGCGACCAAATATGTTTGATTTATAATGACATCCTTCTCCTAGAGGATTTTGTAGACTTGGTAGACTGCCGTAGGATCTGCACTCTAAGGAAAGCGCAATAGACTATAAATATATCTCAAAAGTGAAGCAGAAATGTTTCATAAAATATACACGAGAGCGTAGCAAGCAAAACATGCCATGTAAGCGTGAATATCTTTTGTCACGATTCTAACCTAACATGTAGCATACATGTGGCAGAGAAAAGTAAATGGCAAAAGGCGGCCAAGATATTTTTCAAAATAAGAAAGTAAACTAAAGTAAAATCTCAGAGATCTTTGAGTTTTCTGTTATCGACAACAGTGATGGAAGCACTGTTAATTAGCAGCAAGTCGACTGCTTGCTTGCTCTTGCATATAATGCGTTTAGTCGGAGAAATTCTATTTGATTTTGAATTCTTCTTCGAATTGCTTTTTCAACTCTCTTTCTCTTCTGACGACAGAAGAGACAAGAACAAGTCAAATTGATCGTCCCAGAATAAATGTCTAGTTCGTAAGCGTAATGTTGGCAGATGAGTGACTACAAGATTTATAAACCTTAGGAACGTCAATATAGGAATTAATTACTATACCTCTTACAATAGGCAAATCAATATATTTCGACTGCGTAAGATTTTGTGATGGTTTCCGACAGCATACGTGTGCACCAGGACGATCCAAATTGCAGTAGGGCTTCCTTTTGATTAAACTGAAATTATCTCGAATAAAGGGACAATCGGCTATAGGTATACATTCGCTGCTAAGAGCACATTCATTAGCTTTATGATGAGGAATCAAGAACAACAAAAACAACAAGAACAACAACATTATATTATACAAATAATTTTCTTTTAAAGCGTAGAACATAGAACGCTTTTTATTTTTGCGAAATACTTCTGCGAAGAACATCTTGTTTCGCATACATACCACTTACGATCGTAATAGTTATTGCCCATAGCATCCATGGACTAAAGATTAATTTCATTGCTAATCTCATCATGTAAAACTACCGATAATTTGGTTTTTACTTCCTGACGTCCGTTTCGTGTTTAGAGCTGGCGAGTCCGGTAGAGGACTGAAACTAACTGATTGATTAAAACAATTGTTTATATCGCGTCTAGTATGTTTAGCAAAGATAAGCTTTTAACTTTGCACGATTTATCTCTTAAATAACTTGTGATTGGGAGGGTGAGAGCAATTAATTAGTTTTAAGCCCAAGAAAATTTCCCCGTTGCTCATCATTCACCGATCATTTAAAATTTACATAAAACATAAATGAATTTAAAAAAAGAAAAATAATTGTCTGAATAAGAATTATGATGTGATGCATATACGCATATATAGGAAAAGTCGCACTCTCCTTTTGATGAAATTTCAAAGTAAAACAAAGAAAATTTATCGGTAAAGTGGGCCATATATATACAATTGTGTACAGTTACAAAAATGTAGTTCAATGTGCGCGTGCACAGGATATTATTTGTGTGTTGGAAAGTTATTAAATTCTTTTTTTTTTAATTTAATCCCAAACTATACGTTGTATCCAATCGATATATAATTTGATTCTGGTGTAAACAGTTGGACTGACTATGCTGCTGCAACCATCTTGACTGAACGACGCAATACCTACTATAAGGAATTGACAGGGAAACTCGGGATGATTAACAAAAAGTGGACTACCGCCGCCCCCTTCACAAGCACCGATCGCACAGATATTTGTACGATTGTTAATTCCTCTTTCCAAATGATGGCGTCTGACCTTTCCAAAACATATGTCATCATCGAGACGGTCCAATCTCACTTTATGTAAATGGGACGAAGGTTCTGATAGAGGATAGCCCCAGCCTGCAGCCAGAAATTGATCAAAACCATTACCATCTAGTAGAGATAGACACGCAGGACGTACGTAATCGTTTATTATGGCCTCGTTTGCCATCTCAACCAAAGCAATATCATGGTATTTAATTAGTCTTGTGGAGTTATAATGACGGTGCGGTATAAAATTTTTGATTTCAATATCTTGCGGCAAGGCATCGTCCGTATTAGTAGTATAATCCAATTCACCTAAACGCACCCAGCTTAGTGCAGGACTTAGGAATGAGAAGAAAGTAGTTTGTTATGTAAAATAGTTTTATAAATCTACTGTACGATAAACTTACCGGCCGGCGAGGAAACAGTAAGCGGATGTTAAAACATATTTTTTGCTAATCAATGCACCGGTACAAAGCCGACCATCTTTCTCTCCTCTTTTGTTATATAATATTGCCATAAAAGGAAACTCTTTAGATTCCGCTTCTACGCGACCAACAAAGTTAGATGTATAATTACATCCTGCTCCTAGTGGATTTTGAAGACTTGGTACACTGTCGTAGGATCTGCACTCTAAGCAAAACGTAAGAAAAAACAAATATGTCTTAAAAGTGAAGCAAAAATGTTTCAATACATGAGAGTCTTTGAGTTTTCCGTTATCAATAACAGTGGTGGAAGCACTGTTAATTAGCAGCGTATTTGCTCTTTCATATAATACGTTTCGTGGAAATTCTCTTTCAATTTGATTTTTAATTAAGGAAAAAGTTAAATTGATTTTCATAGAATAAATGTCGAGTTCATAATCGGAAGGTTTGTACGCAGGGGCATAAACAGACAGACATTGGGTTTTGCTACTTAGGAAGGATTTGTAGAGCTAATCTTCCCATCTCACTTACCCTCAGAAATATGGAAAAACCTTAATAAACAAATTAGTTACTGTACCTCTTACAACACGGAAATCAACATTTGTGGGTTGCGTGGAATTCTGTGATGATCTTCTACAGCAT
>CCAG010010572.1:0-21612 GCA_001077435.1 Glossina morsitans morsitans | reverse complement strand
TTTACAGAGCTAACCAAAATCCTCTCCTCCATCCTCCTCTCACTTGCTTTGAAAAAAATTTAAGAACATCGATAAACAAGTTAATTACCTCTTACAACACGCAAATCAACATTTGTCGGTTGCGTGGAATTTTGTGACGATCTTCTACAGCATACGTGTGCACCGGGACGATCCAAATTGCAATAAGGTTTCCTTTTGATTAAATTGAAATTATCTCGGATAAGCGGACAATCGGCTATAGGTGTGCATTCACTGTTAAGACCGCAGTCATTAGCTTTGTGTGAAAACAACAACAACAACATTATGATATGTAATTTATTCTCTTTTAATTCGTAAAACATAAAACACTTTCTGTGAAAGACTCTTTCTTTCCCGTTTCGCATACGTACCACTTACGACCGTAATAGCCATTACACATAGTGTCCACGAACTAAAGATTGATTTCATTGCTAACTTGATCATATAAAACTTCCGATAATTGGCTCTTTACTTTCCGACGTTCGTTTTGTAATTAGAATTTACAAATTCGGCTGAGACTGAATGATTGACTCAAACATTTGTTTCCATCGCATCTCTTTTGTTTGGTTAAGCTAAGCTTCTAACTTTGCAAGTCTAATCTCTTAAAGAATTTAAATAGTTTGTGGTTGGAGGCGCGAGAGCGTTGCATTAGTTTTAAACCTAACAAAATTTCTCTGTCGATAATCTAATCATTTCTGAAACTGATCCATTAGAATAACTGTTTTCATTACATCTGCAGTGTATCACAAAGACCAATAGTTGCTTGTTGCGGCGAGCAGAAGCGAGTCCGATTAAGGGGTAAGGCTACTGTACCTTTTTCTTCTGAAAACAACGTAAGTTGATTTCGGTACATTAATCTAAAGTTTTTTATGCCCTACACGATGGTATAGGTATGATATACATCCGTGCGGATGTAATATCAAGAGGGCCTTAAGATAGGTCTACTCTTTATTATACCAGCCGGGTCAGAAACGCTTTCTCCATTAATCTAAGTTTGTCTACCCGTCTGTCGTACTAATATTCTTGTGCTCAACATACAGGTGATGAAATTTGGGACACCGAGGTGTTTTGGACCAAGGGCGAACTCCATTACCATTGCAAATGACTCATATCGGAGAGTATCGATCACTTCCCACATAATGCCGTCTTACTGGTGTAGGATTTTTAATGGGAGGCCACTGTGACCACTTTTCTTGTTTATTAAAAGTAGATCGCCTTCTTTTCGGTCAAATATTCGACTTTTTATGCCAATAGTCGCGAATCATACAAAAATCGATATTTCGAAAAAATCTTGCGGTATTCTTTATATATAGGAATGCAGATTAAACGATTTTTTTTAAGTTCAAATATGGACCAGCTATCCCGTGAGCTGCGGAGGTTCTTAAGTTGACAATAGATTGATTTGCGAGGATGGCTCTCTTCAAATTAATAAAAATTAATTTATTTCATATAAATGTCATCGCACGTAATTTATTGAGTGCGTTTAATATAAAGCATGTGCCAAGGTGTACGGGTCATTGTTGAATAATGAGAAGAGAGGAAAATTAAAATTTTGTAATCAAACTAAGATCAGAAAAGAGAAAAAAAGAAGAAGATATGAAAAATTACTATTTGCATTTATTTTTTACAGGGAAGCGGGAGAGGGCACAGATATAATCGAAGAAAAAATTAGATAAGAAAAGAGTTTAACTGGACTTACCTGGTGCTTTCCCAAGTTCCAACTTGACAGATTAACTGGACTTTAATGTTTTCTCGTTGGCAATAGCTTTCAAACCCAACCGAACTAGAACAGAACAGTATTAGGCAGACTTGGAAGCCATAGGAGACCGTATTTGATATCATTTGCAAGGAATCCTTTATAAACTACGTATTCTTTGCTTGCTATGTTTTTCTTAAACAAGTATTAAGTTCTTCTCGATTTATTGTATTTTTCTTTTCACTCTTCTAGATAACAGTTGATTGGAAGTTTCTCTTTTAACAGAGAGATAATAATACGTTCCGCGAATTGTTTTTAATTACCTGGAATTGCAACAATAACTACGATGTTTCTATTACTTATGTACATACTAATTTCATTAAATTTTTCAACTGACACTACAAATTTTCCCATAAACGTTATTTTTTTATTCTTTTATCTGAATAAACTTAAATCACAGAATCCAATATTCCTTTTGTGTGAAAAAACAAGTAAAATAAAAGTAAGAGATTTCTCAAGGTTTTCCAATCCAAAATTTTGAAGAGTATAATTTCCGCCTAAATCTGGGCCCGGTTTACGTTTCTCGATATCGAGTAAACCCGATCATGATTTTTGCATTTGGGTTTAGACTCGTCGAGTAGTGCGTCTACGGCAGTGGATAGATTATGCGTTTTTGTTGGACGGCTTATTCAAATGGGAAATTGAGTAATCTATTTAATGACAGCATTACACCTCCAGTGAGACAATTCTCGATTCGTCAGCGATCGAGTAGAATAAACTCACAAAACGATACTTTCAAATGGTTGTGGAATCGACAGCGTACTCAATTACATATCAAATGTAGAATAACGTGGGTCTAAGAGATGTATTTCGCTCGAAGGGAGCTTGTAGCGGTTCATTCTTTTATTTCTGTCTGCCGGTAAAAGCGCCCCTGTTCTGATGGCTAAGGAATTGATTACCATTCAAATTACAAGGCCTGGGCTCTTTTAGAAAGTTACCTCACTAAGCGATGAAATATCGTCAAGTTGTATACGCTGATAACAACACGACATTGACGACATTGCCCACATCCCAACATGAAATTTTATTCATAACGAACGAGAAGAAATGTTCATTCTGTGTAAGATCTTTATCCCAGGAAAAACTTTATTTTTACTATATTTTTCATTTCCTTCCTCTTGTCGCTTGCCCTCACATCAGCAGAAATCAGAGCTCGATTATTAATATGTAATGGTCTACAAGATGCAATACTATTTACAATGGTGTTGCCAACAATGCCCACGCCAAGAATACTCAAAAAAAATGAAAACAAAATGCATCAGATGTGACAATATATAGTAAAGATCTGATTTCTAATACGCAAGGGCGGGTTTTACTTAAGGAAAACAATTGCAAAGCGGATAAAACAGATTTACTGCCCGACACTATAAGGAATTGCTTTTGAAGCTTAATACTCGCTAAGCGGATGACTTCCAGGATCGCAAGACATTCAGCCGAAAATGTAGTGCTTTACGCTTGAGACTTGAGAAATAAGCTTCACTAATAATAGTTGAAAAGTGGATTCATCTACCGAACGCAATATCAATACAAAATATTACTTTATTAAAACTATTAGGCTTAATATCTAATTTTCTTTTATAAAATAGAGCCGACAGCCTCTGGTGATAGTGCTCGTGGTTTTTAAAGTCAACCCCAAACGATACGTTGTATCCAATCGACATATAATGTGACTCTGGTGTAGACAGTGGGTTTATTTCCGCAATCTGCGTAACCGAACGACTTCATGCCTACTAAGAGGAATTGACATGGAAACTCGGGATGCCTAACAAAAAGTGGACTACCGTCATGAACATCGCAAGCACCGATCACACACATTTTTGTACGATTGTTAAGACCTTCTTCGTGACGATCACGCCAGAATATTTCAAAACACTTGTCATAATCGAGACGATTTAAGTTCATTTTATGTAAATGGGCTGAAGATGGCCAATCAGCAGACACAAATTGTTGAAAATCATTATCATCTGCTAGAGATAGACAGGCAGGACGTACGTAATCGTTAAAGACGGCCTCTGTTGCCAATTCAATCAAAGCAATGTCATGGTAGACAATTAGTTCAGTAGCGGAATATCGATGATGAGGTATAATATTTTTGATTTCAATATCTTGCGTCAAAGCATCATCGGTACGAGTGCCATAATCCAATTCTCCTAAACGCACCAAGTTAGGATTTCTTAAGAATGAAAAGAAAGTAGTTTGTCAGGCAAAAAAGTTCATTAAAAGTATTGTACGTATCGTAAACTCACTCGCCGTAGACAAAACAGTCAGCGGAGGTTAACACATATTTTTTACTTATTAAAGTACCAATACAAAATTTAATAAACATGCGTCCAACCTTGCGGTATATCATCGCTACAAAAGGAAACTCTTTAGGTTCCGCTCTTATGCGACCAACTATGGTAGATTCGTAATGACATCCTTCTCTAAGTGGTTGCTCTAGACTTGGTAGACTGTCGTAGGACCTGCACTCTACGGACAAATGTTTCATAAAATATGCATGAGATCGTTGAAGCGTGTATACCTTATGACATAATTCTAACGTAATACATAGCATATATAGCAGAGAAAACTAAATGGCAAAGGCAGCCAAGATATTTTTCAAAATAATTATTAGCAAAATCTGAGGGATCCTTGAGTTTCTGTTATCAGTAACAGTGACAGAAGCGCTGTTAGTTAGCAGCCACTTAAATGCTTGCTCTTTCATACCTTTGCTCTAAGAAGTTCTATTTTCGTTCAATTTGGTTTTCAACTAACAAAAAATAAAATTTATTTTCCTAGACTGTAATCGCTACATTTGTACGCAGACGGACGAACGCACAGAAATGGATTGTGTTACTGCTACCTGTGAAAGATGCCTACCAAAGATTTTTTCAGCTAACCTTCTCCTCTCGCTTGCCTTGAGAAATATTGGAGAGCGTCAACAAAGCAATAAATAATTATACCTCTTGAAACAGGTAAACCAACAAATTTCGGTTGCGTATAATTTTGCAATGATTTCCTGCAGCATACATTTGCACCCGGGCGATCGAAATTGCAATAGGGTTTCCTTTTGATTAAATTGAAATTGTCTCGGATGAAGGGACAATCGGCTATGGGTATGCATTCACTGTTAAGAGCACATTCATTGGCTTTGGGAGAAAACAACAACAACAAGAACAACATTATATTACATAATTCATTTCTCTTTCCGTTTCGCATACGTACCAAATACGATCGCAATAGCTATTGCCCAGAGCAGGCATGGACAAAAGATTAATTTCACTGCCCACCCGATCATTTAAAACTGTTAATATTTTGTTTTCTTTGTAATCTTGTCAAAACCCGTTTTGTAATTCCAATTGATTAATCCGGTTGAGAGCTGAAACTATCTGATTGATTAAAACAATTATTTATATCGCATTCCCTATCTTTGAGTTAAGTTAAGCTTCTAACTTTACATGTTCTCTCTGTGAAACATCTTATGATTGCAGGTGTGAGAGTAATCGATTAGTTGTAAACCCAACAAAATTTCTCTGGTGTTAATTCGATATTTAAAATTATCGATGATTTCTTTTCCACCCATCTTGCATTAAGAACGTAGCAATCCGACGGAGAATTGAAACTGCTCGACAAAAACAATCGTTTATGTTTGTTTGCAGGGTTTGCAGATTCGTCGAGGCGTACAAGGGAGGATCCTATTAAGAGCAAAGATTCATCTTTTATTATATCTAAAGCCATAGATTGTGAATCACTTTCGCATTGATGTGAAGATGTCTAACAGACTGTTGGTACTGCTGTGTTCAACATATAGGTTACAACTGTTAAGATATTTTGATGAAATCAACAATCCAGTACACAAAATTTCGGGCTTTCAATCAAAATGCCAAAAATTAAACTTTTCCTTCAATTTTGAATTATATACAATTTAATGTATAGGAGAACAATTTAGAAATGTTTTAAAGTTTCACATGCAGTTTTCAGGTCCACAATTGTCGTCCAGCAACCGCGAATGCTCCCAAAGCAATGAGTAAAAATGCACAAACTTTGCAGAATCACTTCTTGAGGAGATGCACGGGTCTCCCGTCGTTCACTCTTCTTTACATGATGAGCTTCCCCAATGAGCCCAATGAACTTCCTCCATGTCTAAGATTAGTTTTATTTGATAGCAACGAATAATTGATAGTAGATATCTTTAACGCTCTATCTTAAAAATACGTCTTCATATCTTTACAACAAGCTTCATTTAGTCTTCGACAATGTTAGTCTTCTAGTCCGTTTACGACGTGCCGACAAGCAATATCTGCTCTCTGAAGCAAATAGAATTACTGGTAAGTCATTAATTATTGAACTTTGCATATTGTCCTTCCTTCTTTATTCAAAGTGATGCGCAAGAAACTCAACGGAGGATGGAGAAGTGCTCTTTTCTTCCACTTACATCTTCATGTTAACTCTCCTAATCTTTAATGGATTTCCTGAATCTCATCTCTATTACGATGTGTTTTAAGACCAAACGATATACAGCCAATGCCCAAATCAGCACACCGCACGGTCCTTTGTATTAAGAACTCGTCAAAGATACCGAAGCAAATTGCAAAGTAAAACAAGGCAAATTTACGGATAAATTGTTTCATATTTATGTAATTACGTTCAGTTATAAAAATGCATTTCAATGTGCACGTACAAGTGATATTATTTACGTCTAAATAAATTTATTTTTTTTTCTAAGTCAACCCCAAACGATGCGTTGTATCCAATCGATGTACAAATTGATTCTGGTGTAAACGGTTGGATCGTCTTTAGTTCCACAAACAGTGTGACCGAATGACACAATGCCTATTACGAGAAATTGACAGGGAAACTCCGGATGAGTAACAAAAAGCGGGCCTCCACCATCTCCACCACAAGTACTGATATTGCTAGTGGAAGGGATCATACACATATTTGCGCGATTGTTAATACCTTTTCCCGGACGACCGCCCTGGATTATTTCAGCACATTTATCAAAATCGAGACGATTTAATTTCATTTTATTTAAGTGGGATGAAGGTATTAGTGGAGGATATCCCCAACCTGCACCCAGAAATTCTTGATAGTCATTACCATCTGCTGGCGAGAGACAAGCAGGACGTACGTAATCGTTAAAGACGGCCTCTTTTGCCAATTCCACCAAAGCAATATTATGGTGGACAGCTACACCACTAGCGTGATATCGGTGATGAGTTATCACATTTTTGATTTCAATGTCTTGCGGCAAAGCATCATTCGTATTAGTAAGATAATCCAGTTCACCTAAACGCACCCAGGTGATGGGTATACTTAGGAATGAGAAAAAGAATTTTGTTGTGCAAAAACATTCAATAAATCTATCGTACGATAAACTTACTTAGTAGCAAAGAAACAATGAGCGGCTGTTAAAACATACTTTTTGCTAATCAACGTACCAGTGCAAAGTTTGGCAACAAAGTTTCCCCTCTTGGCGTGTATTAACGCTATGAAAGGAAGCTCTTTAGGTTCCGCTTTTACGCGACCAACAGTGTTAGATGTATAATTACATCCTTCTCCTAGTCGATTTTGTAGACTTGTTAGACTGTCGTAGGATCTGCACTCTAAGAAAAACACCAGAGAGTATAAATATGTGTTAAAAATGCAGCAAAAACGTTTCGTAAACAACACCGACAACGACACCGTTGCAATCGAAACATGCTATGTAAGCGTGAATTTATGAGATAACTCTATTCTAGCGTATAGTACATACAGCAGTGGTGGTAGCGCTGTTAATCAAGAGCCATTTAACTGCTTGTTCTCTTATGCATGTGGTTTAAGAAGTTCTCTTTGATGTTCCATTCTCTTTTAACGTGAACGGGTGAACGGAAATCCATGCATTGTATTGCTCATGAGAGATTTGTAGAGCTAACCTTCTTCTTCATATTTAAGAACGTCGAGAAACAAATTAATTACCTTTTACAACACGCAAATCAACATTTTTCGATTGCGTATAACTTTGTGATGATCTTCTACAGCATACGTGTGCGCCAGGACGACCCAAATTGCAGTAGGGTTTCCTTTTGATTAAATTGAAATTATCTCGGATAAGCGGGCAATCGGCTATTGGTACGCATTCACTGTTAAGGCCGCAGTCATTAGCTTTGTGTGAAAACAACAAAAAGAACAACAACAACAACAACATTATATTATATAATTTATTTTACATTAAAGAACAGATAATAAAACGCTTTATATTTTTGTGAAAAACTTCCTTTCCTGCTTCGTATACGTACCACTTACGACCGCGATGGTCATTACATATAGCATCAATGAACTGAATAATAATTTCATTGCTACGCCGATCATTGAAAACTGCTGATAATTGGTTTTTTCCCTGCCAACGTCCGTCTTCTATTAAAATCCTATGAATCCGACTGACAACTGAATCTAGCTGACTAAGTAAAACAATTGTTTATATCGCATTTCCTATGTTCAGTTAAGTTAAGCTTCTAACTTTGCATTTCTTATCTCTTTACAACTTGAGCAATTTGTGAAGAGGTGTAAGAGCAATTACTTAGCTTTAAGCCCAACAAAATTTCTCTTTTGATCACCTAAAACTATCGATGATTTATTTTCTATTTGCCAACGTCGTTCGGGTATTGAAAGCTTATTAATCCGGTGGAGAATTGAAATTGGGTTTGTACACTGCCCCTATAGTATGTTACAAGGACTAGGGCGTGCTCGTTGCAAAAAGAGGAGATTTGAAGAAAACTCCTACTGCTACAGTACATTTGTGTTTTAAAGGATATTCTCTAAAACATGACATAGGATAATTTAAACGTTGCGTTTTCTACACCTTGCAGTGCAAGAATATAATAAATTTATGCGCATGTATGCAACATCCAGGAAGACTTGAAATTAATCCAACTTTGATTATACAAACCGGTTCAAGACCACCTTTTGCATCGATTTAAGCTTGTCTGCCCGCCTGACCGTCCTTCATGTACTCTTGTGGTCAACCTACAGGTCGCTATTTGTAAAATATTTTGATGAAATTCACTGCACCGATGTGTTTTGACCCACGGACGAACGTTGTTGAAAACGGGTGCATAACTGCATTAAGCGAACTGGAGTAGGGTATTTAATGGCTGGCTGTGACCCACTATAATGGTTTCCCGTGTATATTACAAGAAGAGCAACGGTTTTACTGAAACACTCGCCAATCAGACAAAAGTCAATATATCTAAAAAATTTTACATTCTTTTCTTAGGGGATCTTCTAATTCTAATTTGGTTGAGTTAAAGTGGTAGTCCTCCGCAAGAATGTTTCTCAGGATTTTAAATGCAATCTATTCAATGCATGTATGTATAAAGCGCATGTCGTACACACAAAGGTTGTTGTCAATAACCCCAACATCAATAATGAGCAGAAAAAAAAAATTAAACGTCATTAGGTTTTAACAAACAAAGAAAAAGAAAAGAGGATAAAAAATTAATATATTTTTTAATTTCTTATTCGAAAAAGAGCAAGAGAGAGAGAGACAGACAGAGACAGGGAGAGAGAGAGAGATAGAGAGAGAGAGGGATATTATATATTTGTATAATCAAATATAAAACAAGTAAGAACATTATAGTTGGGCAAGGCCAACCGTTCAACACCCTACACCTCATTGTGTAACCTATATAACTTATATTGCCTATATAAATGGATATTTTTCATTTCCGTATTTATGGGGAAGCGGGCCCAAAATGCAACTTAATGTAGTACAAGTTTAATGGAGTGTGAACTTCAGTTTCCGTTATATGAAGGGGTTCAAAAACTGCCACAGTCGGTCCAAAGATTCCATACCCGTTTAGAAAGTCCAAATACTACTACTTAGCCACTTTTGGTGAGAAATTTTCAGAATTGCAAGTTTTTTCCATATAACGACATTTCAGAATAGGGAGTCCCTAAATAATTCGGTTGAAAAAGTCTACCGATCCCAATTTTTTTCAATAGCGTTCACCCTAGGATCAAAACACGTAGCTATATTAAATTTCATCGAAATATCTCAAAAATTGCTGCAGCTTGAACACAAATTTACATGGATAGACATCAGACGGACAGCCGGACAGAAAGGTTTAGATCAATTCAGATCATGATTCTGAATAATAAAAGGTGGGTCTATTTTAAGCCCTTCCGCTTGTTACATACGACCGCACTCACTTAATCTATCCTGTACCACAAGTGGTGTAGTGTATAATTGCATAATTAAATTGTATTTTCCCACGTTGAATGCACACTTCCAGCGTTGGCAGACACATTTTGATTAACATATGCAATAATACAAGCGTTAACTGCGAATATTGGGACTCTTGCGTTGTGCGTTCTTCTTGGCAGTAGATTGCAAATTTTATCTCTCTGTCTCTCACGAGGTGTTGACTTTTGTATTAGAATGATTGGAGACAGAGATAGGAGTCAGAGGATCCAAGAAAGGAGGCGAGAACTCCTTTACAGGATAACTTATTCTTTGCGTCTTCATTTTTTTAAAAGTAAGCTGCAAGTTGTTCTCTTTTTGTCTTGTGCACTTTGTATTTCGGTACAAGTTGTTTGGAATGTTCTCTTTTAAAAGAGAGCGAATAGTAGAGTTCCGCGAATTGTATGCAATTATCTGGAATTACAATAATAATGACGATGTTCATATTGTTTATGCATAAATTAATTTCATTGAAATCTTCAAATAACGGGGACAGAAAAATGACTGAAATGTGGGAGCTTTTAAAGGCCTATATTTATTTGTTTCCTTGCTGGTGTACTTTTCGAAATGCTGATGGCTTATATCTAATTGTAGTAAAAGTGTGCTCGCCCACAATATAGAGGAAACTTGTCAGTCTAATGATCTTTGTGGGACTTCAAACGCAGAACAAATATTGAAATTTCTAGACAGACCATGTCCCATCAGTTACTGAAGTTGGAGATGAAGTGAGCAAACCAGATGTTAAGAAATACCCTGGTTACCATTCGATAAGAGGAATTTGTTAAATCCTTACCAACTAAGGCTCTCATCTTTCTGTCATTAATTTTTAGTAGTGTGTTAAGATTGAGTCACACACAACAGAACATGTTGTGCGCTCGTGCAGATGAATTAGTTTGTTGGTTACTTTTTCTAAAATATGCGAGAAATTATATTTACGAAGACTGCTTTCAGTTGTCGAGCAAAAACGTATTATTCCTGACCATCAGTCCGGAAATGTTCTAAGTAGAATATTTTATGCAATTTTCATATCAAAATTTCCGATCGCAGGTAAGATTTTAACAGCGACGTGCGCTGGTGATACTTCAATCCTGTTTTCATCCAGTGATCCCATGAGTGGTTCCTATGAACTACAAATTCACCTAAATAGAATCTCGCATTGGCTGAAGAAATGTACAGTCAAAATAAATGCTACAAAATCTACGCATATTACGTCCACGCTAAGTAGAAGTTTTAATCCTTGTTGACCAAAAATTAACATGGAGAAATCATATCAAAACTGAACGTCGCCAACTTGACTTCAAAAGTGAAAGACTGTTTCGGTTAACTCGTCCAGAATCTCAGTTTAAATACTCCTCCAATCCTCCAATCTATTTTGCCGTACGGCATACAACTGTGGCGAATAGTATCAACCAAAAACCCCTCATCAAAACGAATCATGATGACTTGCGTTTCCATTCTTCAAAAATCGAATTCAACGCATTTCCTCAAAATATCTTGACAGATTGCGTAATCACGGGAATCCCTTGGCAAAAAGTCTTTTGGAGGAATCGGATGAAATAAGAAGATTGACGAATATCCCGGATCTTTCATTTAGAAATTAGTTCAATTTTGCTCTTTAGATTCTTTTAATGAATTTTCTAAATTTATTTAGGTTCTTTTCATTTAATTACAATAACTTCGGTTATTATTATAAAAAAAAAAAAAAAAAACTTAATCCCAAACGATAAGCTGTATCCAATCGATATATAACTTGACTCTGGTGTAAATAGCCGGATCGACTTTAGTTCCGCAAACATTTTCACTGTCCGACATAATACCGACTATGAGAAATTGACAGGGAAACTCTGGATGGGTAACAAAAACTGGACCACCGGTATCTCCAGCGCAATTACCAATATCGCCAGTAGAAGGTATCGCACACATATTTGTACGATTGTTAATACCTTCTTCAAAGTCTTCCCGTGCGAGTTTTTCAAAGCATTTGTCGAAATCGAGACGATTTAGTTTCACTTTATGTAAAGGGTGCGAACCGTAAGGTGGAGTTTCATTATGACGACCCCAGCCTGCAGACAGAAATTGTTGGAAATCATTATCATCAGTCAGAGACAGACAGGCAGGACGTACGTAATCACTAAAGATTGCCTCTTTTGCCAATTCAATCAAAGCAATATCGTGGTAGAGGGTCAGTTTAGTAGCGCGATATTGAGGATGAGGTATAAAATTTTTGATTTTAATATCTTGTGGCAAAGCATCATCCGTATTAATGTCAAAATCCAAATCACCTAAAAGCACCCAGGTAAGGGGAGTACTTAACAATGAAAACAGACATTTGTTCAATAATTTGTTCAAATGTTCAATAAATCTACTGTACGATAAACTCACTAGCCGTTGAGGTAACAGAACGCGCTTGTTAAAACATATTTTTTGCTAATCAAAACACCACTGCAATATTCGCCAACCTTGTTTCCATTTTTGTTGTGCACTACTGCCATAAAAGGAAACTCTTTAGATTCTGCTTCTACGCGACCAATAAAGTTAGATGTATAACGACATTCTTCTCCTAGAGGATTTGGTAGACTTGGCGAACTGTCGTAGGATCTGCACTCTAAGAAAAACGAAGGATACTATAAGTATATATTAAAAGTGAAAGCAAAAATATTTCATAAAAAAAGATGAGAGCTTTGCAAGCAAAATCTGCTATGCAAGCGTGAATATGTTATGACATAATTTCACTTTTTTTCGACTTTTCTGCTGTCTATAACAGCAATAGCGCTGTAAAATATCAGCCATTTAACTGCTCGCTTAGTCTAGGTTCTGCTATCAATTACCCTTCTGTTGTGTATATCCATTCTATTATCAATAACAGCACTAGAGCAGCTAATTAACAGTCACTTAACTGCTTTCCTTTTCATACCTTTACCTTAACAAGTTTTATTTTATTTTTACCATTTTCTTTCTATCCTGTCGGTAGATGAGGTCTATATATGTATTTATATATATGCATACACATTTCTGTCGTAATGTTTGTACGCGGACGGATGAACAGACAATTCAGACCGACAAACGGACAGGTGTTATTCACGCTCATGAAAGATAATAAGTATTTTTTTTTTTATATATATTTTACTTATTGCGAGAAATGCTTTAAATCAATAAACAAATTAGTTACTATACCTCTTACAACCCGGAAATCAACATACTTCGGTTGCGTATAATTTTGTGCAGACTTCGTACAGCATACATTTGCACCAGGGCGATCCAAATTGCAGTAGGGTTTCCTTTTCGTTAAATGGAAATTATCTCGGATAAGGGGACAATCGGCTATTGGTACGCATTCACTGTTAAGGCCGCAGTCATTAGCTTTGTGTGAAAACAACAAAAAGAACAACAACAACAACAACATTATATTATATAATTTATTTTACATTAAAGAACGGATAATAAAACGCTTTATATTTTTGTGAAAGACTTCCTTTCCTGCTTCGTATACGTACCACTTACGACCGCGATGGTCATTACATATAGCATCAATGAACAGAAGAATAATTTCATTGCTACGCCGATCATTGAAAACTGCTGATAATTGGTTTTTTCCCTGCCAACGTCCGTCTTCTATTAAAATCCTATGAATCCGACTGACAACTGAATCTAGCTGACTAAGTAAAACAATTGTTTATATCGCATTTCCTATGTTCAGTTAAGTTAAGCTTCTAACTTTGCATTTCTTATCTCTTTACAACTTGAGCAACTTGTGAAGAGGTGTAAGAGCAATTACTTAGCTTTAAGCCCAACAAAATTTCTCTTTTGATCACCTAAAACTATCGATGATTTATTTTCTATTTGCCAACGTCGTTCGGGTATTGAAAGCTTATTAATCCGGTGGAGAATTGAAATTGGGTTTGTACACTGCCCCTATAGTATGTTACAAGGACTAGAGCGTGCGCGAGATTTGAAGAACACTCCTACTGCTACTGTACATTTCTGTTTTAAAGGATATTCTCTGTAATAAGACCTATAATAATAATAATAATAATAATAATAATAATAAGACATAATAATAATAACAAGGATAATCTGAAAGTTGCGTTTTCTGCACCTTAGAGTGCAAAGGTATATTAAGTTTATGCGCATTTATGCAACATCCAGAAAGACTTGGAATAAATTCAACTTTTATTAAAAAAGACCACTGTAGTCGGGGACTATTCGACTATTAGATACCTTACAAGATTTCGTTTAATTTTTTTTATGTAAATGTATAACTCTTATGAAAACTCTCACGTTGGACGATGCTGAAAACGTGAAGTAATGGGGGCGAAATATAACAAACTAATTTCCCCTCGTTTCCGTCAGGAAAAACTACAAGTTCATGAGAGCTCCTGTGTAAAGTTAATTTGATCCAAAGTTGATATAGTTCAGTTATATATCAACTTACTCTTACGAAGCGAATGGAACATTTCGGCCAAAGAAAGCCCCGTTTTTCATCGGGATCTATATTTGGAATGGGATTCAAAAAATAGAGATGAGGGAGCCGAACTTGATACGATTTATCCCGAATTATTACTATAAAAGGATTTTCATCAAGGAATATTGAAAATTCGGCCTTCGTGCAATGTAAGGATTCTTTTGCAGCGGACACTTGTCCATCCGATGCAAATTTTTCACACCGATCAAGAATGTCGAAATACTATTACTTAGCGATTTTTGTCGAGCAATTTTAAAAATGACGACATTTTATTTTGAAAAATCGTTATTCGGGAAGTGGTCGAGCAAGTGGTGCGATCACAAACAGTTTTAGCAAGAGTTGCGTTGTTATTTGTTAAGTACTTTAAAGATTCAGTCGTCACAACTGTGATGAAATGCATCTGAGCATTATTTGCGTACGCGGTCGTAAAACGGTTATCAAGCAAAGATCGCTTCACTTGCTCGAGACGTTTATACTGAAGGCGAATAAATAAAACCAAAGAAGAAGAATAATTATACGATATGTGCAGGCACAGAGCATGCCCACTGAGAGCATTGAAGCAACTAAAATGTGGAGAAGACTTGACCACCGTTTGGCTTGCATTGTTGTAATCTAGTCAAAGTTTATTTTTTAAAAAAGAACACCCTACTCTTGTTCGCAATAAATAACCCATTGAATATTCTATGCAAGTTTTTAATAAGTTCTTGTATCTTAAGTACATACCAATATATATTTTTTAGGAAAAAACTTATGTATATGCACCTCCAAGCGATATTATTTATGTGTAATTATATTATTATTATTAAAAAGGATTTTGTTTTTTTACTTCAATCCCAAACGATACGTTGTATCCAATCGATATACAAGTTGATTCTGGCGTAAACGGACGGATAGTCTTTATTTCCGCAAGCCTCGTGGCGGATTGAGTAAACGCCTACTACGGAAAATTGACAGGGAAACTCGCGACTATTTATAACAAGTGATCCACCGTTATCTCCATGACAACTACCGACATTGCCGGTAGAAGGGATCGTACACATATGAGTACGATTGTTAATGCCTTCTTCCAAATTGTCACGTTCGGCTTTCGCAAAACATACGTTATCGTCGAGACGATCCAATCTCACTTTATGTAAATGGGTTGAAGGTGTAGATGGCGGATAACCCCAACCGGCAGCTAGAAATTCTTGATAATCATTACCATCTTCTAGAGATAGACAGGCAGGACGTACGTAATCGTTAAAGGTTGCCTCTTTTGCTAATTCAATTAAAGCAATATCATGATAGAAAGTTAGTGGCGTTCTGTAATATTGCGGATGAGGTATAAAATTTTTGATTTCAATATCTTGCACTAAAGCATCATCCGCGTTAGTAGCATAATCCAATTCTCCTAAACGCACGAAGGTAAAGCGAGGACTTGGGAATGAAAAGCAAAAAGTTGGTTATGTTAAAACGTTCAATAAATCTATCGTACGATGAACTTACTTAGTGACAAAGTTACAGTGAGCGGCTGTTAAAACATATTTTTTGCTAATCAAAGTACCAGTACAAAGTTTAGAAGGCACGTCTCCGCTTTTGCCATATATTAATGCCATAAAAGGAAACTCTTTAGCTTCCGCTTCTACGCGACCAACAAAGTTAGATGTATAATTACATCCTTCCCCTAGTGGATTTTGAAGACTTGGTACACTGTCGTAGGACTTGCACTCTAAGAAAAACGTGAGACACTTTAAATATATATTAAAAGTGAAGTAAAAATGTTTCGTAACCAATGCATGAGACCTTTGCAAGCAATTCTTTGAACTCTGGCTCTCCCTCTGCGAGGCTAAAAAGTGTAGCCTTTCAATTCCCTTTCTCTCCTGTCTCCCTATATATATATATATATATGGGCGGGTGAACAGACAGACGTGGGTTGTGTTAGTCGTGCTCATGAAAGGTACTTACGAAAGTTTTATAGAGCTAACCATATCCGCTCAACTGCTCTTCGAAATATTGAAAAATGTCAATAAACAATTTAGTTACTATACCTCTTACAACGCGGAAATCCACATATTTCGGTTGCGCATAGTTATGTGATGATTTCGCACAGCACACATTTGCGCCAGGGCGATCCAAATTGCAGTAGGGCTTCCTTTTGATTAGGTTGAAGTTATCTCGGATAAGAGGACAATCGGCTATAGGTATACATTCACTGTTAAGGCCGCATTCATTACCTTTATGAGGGAGGGACAACAACAACAGTGACGTTAAAAAACACAAAATATATAAAACATTTCGTATTTCTGGGAAAGATTTTCGGTTCCCGTTTCGCATACGTACCACTTACGACAGTAATGGTCACTACACATAGCATCAATGAACTAATGATTAATCTCATTGCCAATCCGATCATCGAAAACTGCCGATGGTTTGTTTATAATTAGAACTGATGACTCCGATTGAGAGCTGAAACTAACTGATTGACTGAAATAGTTGCTTACGTCGCAGCTCCTATCTTTAGTTAAGTCTAAGTTTGTTTCTTAAACAACTTAAACAACTTGTGATTGATGGTCTGAGAGTAATTAATTAGTTTTACACCCAAAAAAATTTCCCTGTCCAATGATCTAAAACTATCGATGATTTTCTTGTACCTTACACTACTTACGAGATAAGGGTATGTTGAACATGTGCGAACAATACCCAATGTGTGCAACATCCAGATGGGCATGAAATCAATCCAACAAATGGATGCCAAATATCTTTCTTCTATTCTACTGTTCAACCTACAGGTCGCAATTATTAAGATATTTTGATGAAATCCAGCTTTGCGATCTTTTTGGCTCAATGGCGAAAGTTACTGAAAATGGTTCGGAGGGGAGCACTTCGTCGACCACTTCCCAAGTAACGCCATCGCCACATGAATAACTATATCAAGCCAATTGGTATCAACTTAGTGATCTTTCTTGTCATTAACAAGAGAACAGTCTTCCTTCGGTCGAAAATTCAACTGTTTTCTTCAAACAAAAATCAGTATTTCTGAAATATCTTCCCCCTAAATCACTCTTCCTATAAATGACTCACTCTCCCCGAATGATTTCTTTTTAATTCATAGCGCTTTGCGAGCCTGCAATAAAACTTTAAACGGAATTAGTGCGTGTAATTTATTGAATGTGCGCAAGTATGGACCGTATGGCGTACGCACAAAGGCGAACGAAAATGTTGTATGTCATTAGGTTTTAGTAAACAGATTGATCAGCCATTTAAGGTTTATAATTATATAAACCGTTCAATATTAAAAGGAAAAATGAAAACTTGTAAGAAAATTAACTTTAACAAGTCAGAAAGTTTTATTTGGCGGGGACGAATCTCGCATATCCATGACTCTGCTTTTCGCATTCTACTGTCCAAGTTCTTTTATTTGATACCCATATTGCTGGTTTTATTAAGAAAAAATTTATCGCGGAGTTAAAAGTAAACCCATTTTTAGGCAGATAATATATCTTCGTTTGACGAGTGTACAAAATAGTTTTAAACATTCCGTCCTGTTTGCTTTATGATAAGTAAGCATAAAACCCCAAAAAAGAAAAAAATAAAATTTAGTTACTCGTAACTTTGTGTGGGCATGGCCGATTGTTTCCATTTTTGGAGCTAAAGAGTGCAGTGTTTCGTAAAGTAAATGTGGAAATCGCCAGCCTTCTAACTTTAATAATTTCCGAGTAACGAGCAAATATCCACAAATTTTTGTTAAAAAAAACGGAGTTGCGTTCAGTTTACGCTCCACTGCGTGCTTCTACTCGGATAAATTTGGCCTATTTTCCATATCGACCTGCATGCAGAAACTTCCAATTTTTCTACCAAATTTGAAGCCGATATCTTCATTTTTTCGGCTAAGAGATTCCCAAGAACACATAGCACAAAGACGGACGGACATGGCTAAATTAACTAAGAATCGCACACTGATCAAGAATATATATATTTTATAGGGTCTCTGGAGTTGCGTACATTATGGAAAAAAACAAAATGAGTATACCCCCCCATCTTAGAGTGGTGGGTATAAAAAGAAGAGTAAGTAAAGAAGATATAGAAAATAATTATTTCTTCTCTTTTATGTGTGGGTATGAGTGATTTTGATAGTGAGAAGAAAGAGAGGGAGAGGGAAAGCTATTAAATATAATCAAAGAACAAAATTAGATAATTATATCGTGCTTTCCCACGATTAATCCCCACTTTTGTGATTGGCAAATTTACTTTTTTCATGCACACTTCAATGTAATATAAATATAAACTGCGAGTAATGGAATTTTAATGCTTTTTCGTTAGCAATATTTTTCAAATCTTATCAGGGTTACTTGGTTTTGAAAATGTGAAGATGGAGTTGGGTTCTCTGTTAGATACTCCTTTAGAATTCTTTGGAACAGTTACTTGCTTGTTAAATTTTTCTTGAAAAAGTTTCGATGTCTTCTCCATACACTTTCTATCTCGAAATAATGAGTGTCTGTGATGAGGGTTGATCAAAATTTGCTTCTTCAACAGAGAGATCCGTGAACTGTTTGCAATTGCGTGGAATTATAGCAATGTTGACGATGGTGCTATTGTTTATGCACAAATTAATTAGACTACATTTTTCAACTCGCAAAGGAACTTTTGGAAAGGAGACGACCTGCTTGTGTTTTTTTTTTTGAACTAACGAATTTTGTGAAGAAATCGCGCAAGGCAAAAATTTTTATACAAACAACCCTTCTCTTAGCGTTAAGATCCTGGTGGAGTCGGCCCGATATAGGCGGGAACCCTCTTATGTCCTTTTTCGTAGTAAGTCTTTATTCAATGATTGTGATCTTAGCTAAGTGGGTACGATTCAAGTGTCACGTTGTTCTTCGTTTAGAGAGAGAGACAAGAGAGAGAGAGAGAGAGAGAACAAGTGTGATCTGGAGCATGCGAGAATTATTTACGTCTGTTTCCTTAAATCGCTTATCAAGCAGGGGGTCGCTTCACCCTCTCAAGCCTTTTATACTGTATGCGAATTTAAAGCAATACCCGATAAATAAGGACTTCTTTACGCTCAAGAATTATGATATGAGAAATATGAGTATGCGCACTGGGACTAAATCACTTAAAATGTGGAGAAGATTTGACCACCACTTGACCACTTGCGTGGTTTTAATCTAATCAAACGTTTATTTAGGGAGGAGAAGAACATGCACGTTTTTGTACATACGTAATGCTTATAAAATTCTATGTAATTGTTGCGTGTTTCTTAGTATCGTATATAAAAGAATAATTTTCGTCAATTTACGTCTTAATGTCAGCTCTTATATGCCGAACATAAAGAAGTAAATCGCGCTTTCTCTTTAACGAAATTTCAAAGTAAAACAAAGAAAATTTGCCGGAAAAGTGTTCCATGTACATGCAATTGCATCCACTTAGAAAAATATATCTGTGTGCACATCAATGTGCACTTACAAATCATATTGTTTATACGTAAGTAATTTATCAAAAAAAAAAAAAAAAATTCTTTTTTAATTCAATTCCAAACGATACGTTGTATCCAATCGATATACGGTTTGATTCTGGTGTAAATAATTGGATCATCCTTATCTCCGCATTTACGTTGACCGATCGACAAAATTCCCACTACCAGAAATTGACAGGGAAACTCGGGATGACTAACAAAAAGTGGAGTACCGCCATTTCCAGGACAAGTACTGATATTGCCAGTAGAAGGGATCGCACACATATGCGTACGATTGTTGATTCCTTTTTCCAAGTGTTCACGCCTGACTTTTTCATAACATTTGTCATCATCGAGACGGTTCACTTTCGTTTTATGTAAATGGGATGAATGTCCTGGTACAGGATAATCCCAACCGGCAGACAGGAATTCTTGATAATCATTACCATCTTCTAGAGATAGACAGGCAGGACGTACGTAATTGTCAAAGACAGCCTCTTCTGCCAATTCAACCAAAGCAATATCATGGTAGATAGTCAGTTCGTTAGCGTGAAATTGATGATGAGGTATAAAATTTTTGATTTCAATAATTTGCGGTGAAGCATCTTCCATAGTAGTACCAAAATCTAATTCTCCTACACGCACCCAGTTAGGGCGAAAGCTATGGAACAAAAAGACAGTAGTTTGTTATGTGAAAACTCTCAATAAATCCATCGTATTATAAACTCACCCGTCGTAGACAAAACAGTAAACGGACGTTAAAACATACTTTTTGCTAATTAAAACACCACCACAAAGTTTGTTAGCCACGCCTTTAGGATTTTCGTTAAATACTAATGCCGTAAAAGGGAATTCTTTGGGTTCCGCTTTTGCGCGACCAATAAAGTTAGATATATAATTACATCCTTCGCCTAGTGGACTTTGTACACTTGGTAGACTGGCGTAGAATCTGCACTCTAAGGAAAGCGCAAAAGACTATAAATATATTTTAAAAACGAAACAAAAATGTTTCATAGGAAATACATGAAAGCGTTGCAAGCAAAATATGCTAAGTAAGCGTGAATGTATTATGACATAATTTTAATCAAGAGGTAAAATCTCAGAGATTTTTGAGTTTTCTGTTATCAACAACAGCAGCAGCGCTGTTAATTAGCAACCCTCTAACTGCTTACTCTCTCATACGTTTACTTTAAGAAATTCTACTTTATTTTCACAACCCTCCTTCTCTCCTGTCGGTGGATGAAGTCTGTATGTATACATATACGTTTGTATTGTAACATCTGCATACGGACGGATGAGGAGACAGTTCAGACAGACAGACAGGCATGTGTTAGTCATGCTCATAAAAAACATTTACGAAAGATTTACAGAGCTAACCAAAATCCTCTCCTCCATCCTCCTCTCACTTGCTTTGAAAAAAATTTAAGAACATCGATAAACAAGTTAATTACCTCTTACAACACGCAAATCAACATTTGTCGGTTGCGTGGAATTTTGTGACGATCTTCTACAGCATACGTGTGCACCGGGACGATCCAAATTGCAATAAGGTTTCCTTTTGACTAAATTGAAATTATCTCGGATAAGCGGACAATCGGCTATAGGTGTGCATTCACTGTTAAGACCGCAGTCATTAGCTTTGTGTGAAAACAACAACAATAACATTATGATATGTAATTTATTCTCTTTTAATTCGTAAAACATAAAACACTTTCTGCGAAAGACTCTTTCATTCCTGTTTCGCATAC
>CCAG010010571.1:0-120356 GCA_001077435.1 Glossina morsitans morsitans | reverse complement strand
CAAATTAATAAAAATTAATTTATTTCATATAAATGTCATCGCACGTAATTTATTGAGTGCGTTTAATATAAAGCATGTGCCAAGGTGTACGGGTCATTGTTGAATAATGAGAAGAGAGGAAAATTAAAATTTTGTAATCAAACTAAGATCAGAAAAGAGAAAAAAAGAAGAAGATATGAAAAATTATTATTTTTTTTATTTGCATTTATTTTTTTACAGGGAAGCGGGAGAAGGCACAGATATAATCGAAGAAAAAATTAGAAAGAAAAGGGTTTAACTGGACTTACCTGGTGCTTTCCCAAGTTCCAACCTGACAGATTAACTGGACTTTAATGTTTTCTCGTTGGCAATAGTTATCAAATCCTAACAGAAGTAGAACAGAGCAGTACTAGGAAGACTTGGAAGCCATAGGAGACCGTATTTGGTATGATTTGCAAGGAATCCTTTATAAACTACCTATTCTTTGTTTGTTAAGTTTTTCCTAAACAAGTTTTAAGTTCTTCTGGATCTTCTTTTTTTTTTTTTTATTTTTCTTTTCCCTTTGCTAGATAACAGTTGATTGGAAGTTTCTCTTTCAACAGAGAGATAATAATACGTTGCGCGAATTGTTTTTAATTACCTGGAACTACAACAATAATGACGATGTTGCTATTATTTATGTACATATTGATTTCATTAAATTTTTCAACTGACAATGACAGAACAGGAAAAAAAATATAAAAGGAAAGAGCTTTCGAAAGGTTTTCCAATCCAAAATTTTAAGGGGAATAATTTCCGCTTAAATCTGGTTTCACGACATCGAGTAAATTCGATCATAATTTTTGCGTTGATCCGTCGCTCTCGAGATTATCGAATCGATGTATCGAGTAGTGCGCCTGCGCTGATAACATTTTAACAGCGATATCACCTGGTGATACGGCATTCCTGTTTTCATCCAGTGATCCCATGAATGCTTCCTATAAGAAACAAATTCACTTAAATAGAATCTCGCATTGGCTGAAGAAGTGTACTGTCAAAATAAATGCTGGAAAATCTACGCATATTACTTCACTCTAAGTAGAGGTTCTAGTCCTTGTTGACCAAAATCTAACATGGAAATATCATATCAAAACTGAACGCCGGCAACTTGACTTCAAAAGCAAAAGACTGTTTCGGTTAACTCGTCGAGAATCTGAACTTTAATACGAAATAAATTGCATTTTATACATAAGTACCCTCCAACCTATTTTTCCTTACGGCATACAACTGCGGCGAACAGTATCAACCTAAATTCACAATATCTTAACAGACTGGATAATCATGTAAATCCCTTGGCAAAATGCCTTTTGGAGGAATTCAATGAAACAGGATCGTCCATTTCGAAATTAATTTAGTTTCGTTCTTTGGATTCTTTTAATGATTTTCATAAATTTATTTAGGTTTTTTAAATTTAATTACAATAATTTCTGTTATTTTTTTCATCAAAAGAAGAAAAAAAAACCCTCAACCCCAAACGATAAGTTGTATCCAATCAATATATAGTTTGACCCTGGTGGAAATAACTGGATTGTCTTTAGTTCCGCAAGCGCGTTCACTGTGCGACATAATGCCCACTATAAGAAATTGACAGGGAAACTCCGGATGGGTAACAAAAACTGGGCCACCGCCATCTCCAGCGCAATTACCAATATCGCCAGTAGAAGGGATCGCACACATATTTGTACGATTGTTAATACCTTCTTCAAAGTTTTCCCGTGTGACTTTTTCAAAACATTTGCCGAAATCGAGACGATTTAGTTTCACTCTATGTAAATGGGATGATGGTTCTGATGGAGGATAGCCCCAGCCGGCAGACAGAAATTGTTGGAAATCACTATCATCTCCTCGGGATAGACAGGCAGGACGTACGTAATCGTTAAAGGTTGCCTCTTTTGCCAATTCAATCAAAGCAATATCGTGATAGTGGGTCCGTTTAGTGGCGCGATATTGAGGATGAGGTATAAAATTTTTGATTTCTATATCTTGCGGCAAAGCATCATCCATATTTGTAATATAATCGAGTTCTCCTAAACGCACCCAATTAGGGCGAAGACTATGGAGTAAAAGGGAAGTAATTTGTTATGGGGAAACGTCAAATAAATCCACCGTGTGATAAACTCACTAGTGGCTGAAGAAACAGAAAGCGGATGTTAAGACATATTTTTTGCTAATCAAAACACCACCGCAATAATTGCCAACCTTGCCTCTAACTTTGGGATGCACTAATGCCATAAAAGGAAACTCTTTGGGTTCCGCTTTTACTCGACGGATGATGTCAAATGTGTGATTACATCCTTTTCTTAGTGGATTTTGTAGACTTGGCGAACTGTCGTAGGATCTGCACTCTAAGAAAAGTGTAAGAGACTATAAGTATATATTAAAAGTGAAGCAAAAATATTTCATAAAAAATAGATGAGAGCCTTGCAAGCGTGAACATCTTATGACATAATTTAATTTTTTTTGAGTTTTCTGTTGTCAATAACAGCAATAGCGCTGTAAAATATGAGCCATTTAACTGCTCGCTTAGTCTAGGTTCTGCTATCAATAACCCTTCTGTTGTGTATATCCATTCTGTTATCAATAACAGCACTAGCGCTGCTAATTAGCAGTCATTTAACTGCTTTACCTTTCATCCCTTTAGCTTAAAAAGTTTTACTTTATTTTCACAATTCTCTTTCTCTGCTGTCGGTAGATGAAGTCTATATCTATATATATATATATATGAATATACATTTATGTCGTAATGTTTGTACGATACGGACGGATGAACAAACAATTCAGACAGACAAACAGACATGTATTATTCATGTTCATGAAAGATACTTACGAAATATTTATGACGAAATGCTTTAGAATTTCAATAAACAAAGCAATGACTATACCTCTTACAAAAGGAAAATCAACATATTTCGGCTGCGCATAATTTTGTGACGATTTCCTACAGCATACACTTGCACCAGGGCGATCCAAATTGCAGTAGGGCTTCCTTTTGATTAAATTGAAATAATCTCGGATAAGAGGACAATCGGCTATAGGTGTACATTCACTATTAAGATCACATTCATTAGCTTTGTGAGAAAATAACAACAACAACGACGTTATATTATATAATTAATGCTCTTCTAGTCAGTAGAACATAAAAGACTTTCTATTTCTGCGAAAGGCTTTCTTTCCCGTTTCGCATACGTACCATTCACGACCGCAACGGTCATTACAAAGAGCATCAATGGACTAATGATTAATCTCATTGCTAACCCGATCGTCTAACACTACCGATAATTTGTTTTTTACTTGCCAACGTCTGTTTTGCAATTAGTTCTTATGAATCCGGTTGAGAACTGAAACTAATTGATTGACTGAAACAATTGTTTGTATCGCATCTCCTATCTTTAGTTAAGTTAAGATTCTATCTTTGCATTACTTATCTCTTAAACTACTTAAATAACTTGCGATTGATGGTGTGAGAGTAAATAACTAGTCTTAGAGCCAACAAAATTTGTGTATTGTTAAGCTGATCATCTTATACTAGTAACTTTTTAATTCGGTGAAAAATTGCAGCTGACCGACGAAAGAATTGTTTATATCGAATCTGTAGGATATCACAAAGATTGGGGCTTGGTCGTCCCAAAAAAAGGCAGTTTCACAAACGATTTTCCCCAAAGAGAAGGCAAATTTTGCTTATAAAACAAGTAAGAACATTATATTCGGGCAAGGCCGACTATTAAATACCCTACACCACATAATTCTTTCTTTTTATAAAACGCAAAAGTTGTACCCCATTTCTATAAAATGGTATATTGTTCGAGTGAGTTTTTATGGGGAAGCGGGGCCAAAGTGCAATCCATAGGAGTACAAGTTTAATCCTTACATCCAAAAATAGGCCGCGATGGTCCAAATTCATTGCAGTTAATTTTTATACTCTACACCACTTGTCGCGCAGGGCATATTAACTTAGTGCGGTAGTGTATAACACGCAGAAGGGATTAAGATTAAATTACTATTATGATGTAATTTTGAGCTTCAAAAATTGTAACAGCCGGCACAAAATTTTCATACCAATTTAGAATGCCGAAATACTACTCCTTAACCACTTGAAATTTTGAAAATTGCAATTTTGTTGCCTAAAACGACTTTTCAGAATTGGGCGTTATATGGGCAGAAGTCGAAAAAGTGGACAGATTCGAACCATAAACAATTCTTTCGTCGGTCAGCTGCAATTTTTCACCGAATTAAAAAGTTACTAGTATAAGATGATCAGCTTATCGAAAGCGTTCATCAAACACGTCACCGTACCAAATTTCAAGAATTGCGAACTGCAGCTTGAACGCAAATTTACATGGGCAGACATCAGATGGACAGACCGGCTTAGATCAATTCAGGTTATGATTCTGAATCGATTGGTTTAATAAAAGGTGAAGCTATCTTAAGCTCTTCTGCGTGTTACATACATGCGTACTAACTTAATATACTATGTAGCACAAGTGGCGTACCAAAAGTAAACGGCCAAGCATAGAAAAATCAAAAATTGAAAATTTTATTGTTTATACTCTCACATATAATTGCTTAAGCGCATACTTCCATTATAGTATGAATATACTCACGCACAGATCTATGCAATACGTCACACTGAGGCCTACATACATTCATAAGGCGTAAATGGCTTCGTTTAAATTTTTTTCTCTCTAGTACGCTCTTTCATAACCGTGTATGTATGTGTTGAAAGCCAAAAATTGTACTCCTGTATAATTTTGTTGCACAAATGTTGCGAACGAAATGACCATCTTGTATACATAATGTTTTTGGTATACTGCACACACAGCGCTGTAAAATAACGTACCCTAGGCGACTAATCAGCTGGATTTTGCATTTTAGGCTAGCAACAAATATAATGCATATAAACATATGAAATTTGTTGATAAAGAATTTCGTTTATTTCAAGAGGTTGGGTTTTGACAAATGTATATTGAATTGTGTGTAGTAGTAGTTTAAGTAAAAGTGAAATGGATGCGATGAATTGAGGATTGCAACTTTTTCTCGACGTCAACGTAAATTTAAACAGAATAACAATAATTAACGAATAAAGAAATGCAACCAACAGGCTTTATAACAACAAAATAAACTGACGTAGGCCGTTAATAACGGAGATAAGGTAGTCTTCATTTGAATTCATTCCGTCAGTTGTGCTACATCTATGGCATTTTTGATCTAGTGCGTAATAAACGGGCACGCTCGTTATCGAGTAGCGATGAATAGTTGGGAAATGGAAATTTTATTCTCAATTTCAATTTCAATTTTTATATGTTGTATGTAATTGATGTTGAATTGAATTTTCACTGCACACTAATTTTAATTTTTTTCTTTTGTGAAAAAAATGAATTGTTTTTGTCTTATAAGTATGTAAAATGGATTTCATTATTACTTTTTTTGTGCGGTTTTCTGGGGGTTTAGTTGGAATTTTTCCATCATGCACGATTATTGCAAGTTGCGGAATATATCGTCAAGTTAACCATATGGCGCATGTATCTTCTTACACGATTCTTTTTGCATGGATTTCTACAGAACGAGTAAACCGTGCAAAAAAAGATTTGCTTGTATTTGAATGTAGTCGGTCGCACGATAAATCTAAACTCTTTTAGTTAGCAAGTCCAAGTTTGTTAAGAGAAAGTTACAAGAAAATATACAAGACTTGGTGAAAATAATATATTTTCAGGATTAAGATAATAGTAAATCTTGAAATCCACTTTGGTCGTAAAAAGGACAGGCATAAAAATATGTTCCGAATAATTTTTGTATATCTAGTTGAAGTGAAGTGAAGTTTAACAATTAGCGGCGGTTAAGTCAGCGATTTAAGATATGTATTCCGTTTGGAGGACGATGCGATAGGGAATTATTTATTTGTTTTACTATGAAATAGTATTGCACAAGACGGCTGTTGGAGCCCCAACTTCTTGAATTCTTGCGAATGTGATTAAGTTACATGATCTACAAGATTGTAAAATGGAAAATCCCTCTCAGTTATCGTAAACTTGATAATATATTGATTAGGTTTCTGCAGGCTATTCAGATTATAAGATCGATGCTTCTAATGTATGCAACGATACTCATCTGGAGGAGTTAATTTCAATTAATTGAAAAGTACGTTTCTTCTAATTGCCGATAATCTTTTGCTACCGTTTGCTTTTCATTTCCATAACTAACATTAACTCAATATTGTACTTTTTTAAATTCTCATTTATTTATAAACTTATTGTACATTTTTCTTAAAGTTAACTTTTTTCAATCAAAGTTTATTATACTTTACGCTATGAATATTCAGGAGAGATAGGCCACGCAATATAAAGTGCCCTCAGTCCATTAAAAAGACAATATCCGAAAAATAAAAAAAAAAATAATAAAGAAATTTACTGATGTCCACAGCTGACCACTTTTAGTAGTTCTTATAGAAAACTTTACTTACTAATTACAATCGTAACTAAGAGGGAACGATCATGTCTTTAGAGCACCCACCATTTTACATGAGCCTGGGTTTACCGGGTTTCACGTTTTTGCTCATTTCCATTGCATACATGTTCTCAGAAAGATGCTTTTCACCTGCTCGAGACATTTAAGTACAAAGCATATTTACAACAATCTATGATAAATAAAGCAAAAAGAAAAAAGAACTTCTTTTTAGAAGAAGAATAAGAATTATGATTAGACTCACACTGCACTCACACTAGGAGCAGTTAAGTAACTAAAATGTGCAAAAGATGTGACTGACCACTACTTGACCACTTGTGTTGTGTAATCTAGTGAAACGCTAACTCTTTGAAAAGAATATCTTACTGATGTTTGTAATACGTAACGCATTTAAAATTCTATGCAAGTGTTTAATAATTTCTTGTATCTATGACAAGTACATGCATAAATATATATTTTTTAAAAGAAAACTTTTCCTTTCAATTTACATTTTAATGTCAATTTTCCCATGCTTCAATAAATTCTCTGAATCTCATCTCTCTCCGTTACGGTTTACTTTAAGGCCAAGATGATATAAAAGGCAAAGTAAGCAAATCGTATGACCCTTTGTATTAATAACTTTCCAGAGATACAGAAGCAAGTCGCATTCTTCATTTGGACGAAATTTCAAAGTAAAACAAAGAAAATTTACCGATAAAGTGTTCCATTTATATATATATATATATATATATATATATATACATATACATATATATAAATTTATATATTGTTGTGTGTCCAGTTCCGAAAATGCATTTCAATGCGCACGCACATGTGATATTATTTACATGTAAGTTATTTATTAGAAAATTTTTTTTGCTTTTTAATTCAATCCCAAATGATACGCTCTATCCAATCGATGTATAATTTGACTCTGGTGTAAACAGATGGAATGCCTTGATTGCCACAGCCGCCTTCACCGAACGACGTAATGCCTACTACGAGGAATTGACATGGAAACTCGGGATGATTAACAAAAAGTGCACCACCAGAGTCTCCCAAGCAAGTGCCATTATTTCCGCTAAAAGATGTCGCACATATTTGCGTTCGATTATTAACACCTTTTTCCAATTCTTCGTTGCGTTCGATTATTTCAAAACATTTGTCATCATCGTAACGATCTAGTTTCACTTTAAGTAAATGAGTTGAATATTCAAGTGAGGTATCGCTAATGAGACCCCAGCCGGCGGCCAGAAATTCTTGAAAATCATTGCCATCTACTAGAGGTAGACAGGCAGGGCTTACGTAATCGTTAAAGCTCACTTCTTTTGCAAGTTCAATCAAAGCAATATCATTATATTTAGTTTGGATGTCGGTGGTGTAATATTGATGATGAGGTATAAAATTTTTGATTTCAAAGTCTTGCGGTGAAGCGTCATCCGTATCAGTGCTGTAATCTAATTCTCCTAAGCGCACCCAATTGGGGGGAGTACTTAGCAATGAAAACAAAAAAGAAAAGAAATGAAGTCCTACAAAAATGTTCAATAAATCTACGGTATGATATACTTACCTGGTCTCGTAGAAACAGTGAGCGGCTGTTAAAACATATTTGTTGCTAATCAAAGTACCGCCGCAAAGCTGAGTGAATTTGTCTCCATTTTTATAGTATAATAAAGCCATAAAAGGATACTCTTTAGGTTTCGCTTTAAGTCCGCCAACTATGAGAGGTACACTACATTTTCTTGGCAGACTGCGGTAGGATCTGCACTCTAAGGAAAATGCAAGATAGTATAAACTTATATCGAAAGTGAAGTAATCACCGACAACACATAAGAGCGTTGCAAGCAAAACATGCTATGTAAGCGGGAAAATCGTATGACACAGTTCTATGTTGACATATAATATACACAGTCAATCCATCGTACAGCAACACAATATATCCCAAGTACAATCAAGTAAGAACACCATAACCAGGCAAGGTAGACTACTCCTACCAATAAATTCGTTTATTCATTTTTGTGATAAGAAACCACAAATTCTACATTGCTTTTTACAAAACCATAGTTTTCATGAAGGCCATCCTATTGGAGAATGCCCAAAAACCCAAGTATCATGATCAAAATAAAGAAAGCTTGATTTACTCTTCGAAGCTTTTATTATATTTCAGTTGGTTCCGTCACAAAAACTACATGTTGCACTTTGTCACCATAAAAGGGTATCGTTAGCTTGGGAGCCCTTATATATGCGGGGGTCTAAAACAAAGACCAATGTGATCCCAACTCCCTACAGTTCATTTTTGTGCTGCTTTGTTATTATGAGCGAATTTTCATCATAAGATTTAAGATAAGAGTTACATTTTTTATGGTAAACCTTGTCCAAAACCTAGACTGACTTAACCCAAACTTGGTGCAGTAATGTTTCACGTCAAAGCAATCTTCCGATTCAACTTTCACCATAAAATTTATGAAATTGAACCTCTTTACCACATAAACCGGTAACTTTTTTTGTCAATGACGAACGAATTGCCATCAAGAAATGTTGGAAACTAGGTCGTTTCGGCCCTATAAAGATTCCGTTTTCATAGAAACAGATTGAAAGCATTACCTCCACCGATCTAAAACTCCTACACGAACTTAGGATGGCGAAATACTCAGCGAAACTCAATATTTTTTCGTTTAACGACTTATTAAAAGAAAAAGAAAAACATTGTAAGGAGAATGGTCGAAAAGTAGTCCGACTCGAACCAGGTTTCAACAGCGTCCCTCCTCGGACTAAACAAAATTTTATCAAAATATTTCGAAAATTTACGATTTGAACATTAAACACAAGAATATATGGGCTGATATCAGATAGATGGACGGATGTAGAAGCTTAGATCTTTATCTAGAAAGGTATTCTGAATCGATTGGTGTATGTCAAGTTCTTCTGGATGTTACATACATCCACAAAATCTTACAAACTACCCAATTTGCTCTGTACCACAAGTGGTGTACAGCAGCATAGTGCACAATCATAACGAAGGAGCTGAGGTAAAGATTTGACAATGAACTCCTGCCCATTAAAAAGAAAATATCTAATAAATTTACTCTAGCAAGCTATTGGGATGTCTCCTGAAAATGTACGGTTTGTACGGTTTGGTATGTATGTCGATATATAACATATACACGCACATTTACTAAAATATGAGATTTTTATATAAGTAGTACCGGAGATATGTGGGTTTCCGCAGATTGTGGGTGAACCAATGGGCATATTAAGCAGATTGGTAAACTTCATCTACCAACAAGAGGGAACGAGAATTGAAAGTCAAAATGTCGAATTCGCACACGAATGAACAGACGGATATCGATTGCGCTACTCATGCTTTTCAAAGATATTTGAGAAAGATAACCAGCTGCCATGTTTTGCAAGCGTTTACCAATCCTCTCTCTCACTTATTGCGAGAAATATTTTAGAATTTCAGTAAACAAATTAATTACTATACCTCTTACAATACGCAAATCAAAATCTTTCGGCTGAGTATAATTTTGTGGTGGTTTCAGGCAGCATACGTTTGTACCATCACGATCCAAATTGCAATAGGGCTTCCTCTTGATTAAACTGAAACTGTCCCGGATGAAGGGACAATCGACTATAGGTACACATTCAGTGTTAAGAGCACATTCATTAGCTTTTTGGGAAAACAACATCAACAATAACAACATTATGTTATATAATTCATTGCATTTTAAAGGAAAACAACACAATACACTTTCCATTTCTGCGAAAGATTTTCTCTTCCCTTCTTCTTTCACATACGTACCACATACGACTGTAATGGTCATTACACAGAGCGTCCATGGGCTTAAAACTAATTTCATTACTAAGCCGATCATCCAAAGCTGTCGATAAATTGTTTCTTACTTGCCAGCGTACGCTTTGTATTTAAAACTTATTCATCGGACGAGAGAACTGAAACTAACTGATTGACTAAAACAATTACTTATATTAAATCTCCAGCATTTAATTAAGTTAAGCTTCTAACTTTTCTTTTTGCATCGCTTATCTCTTAAGCTATTTGTAAAGAGGTGTGAGAGTAATTAATGGGTTTTGTATGTGAGAATAGACTCAACAAAATTTCTCTGTTAACACTTGTAAAAGTAAAGAAGCGTATCAGGCAGTGGCTTTACTTTATATTATTTATTAAAATCCTATTCTTTCTCGATTCTATTTTTCTGTTTTTACTCTTACTTCACAGGTATACTTTTCATGCAAATATTCAACTCTTTGTCTATACCATGCGATTCATGCGGCAATGAATGTGCCAATGCCTGTGGCACTAAACATTTTCGGTACGCTTTGCATTGCATTAATTTATCCATAAATCTCTTCTCTTCTCTTTTATTTATTCATTTTTTTTCATTTTTTTTTTGTCTTTGTTTGCAGAACCTGTTGTTTTAACTATTTACGTAAGCGTAGCGATCCTGAACTGTTCACCAATAAGCGTCTTATTGATGTTATGATGTTGCAAGGACGTGCTATGTATACCGAAAACGAATTGAGTAACAATCGTAGGCACGCATATCTTCAGCAGCCAAGAATGTTTGATGTGTGGCCGCGGCACAATGGCACCGTAATCGATGTTGATCTAAAGGCATACTATGACTAAATGTGAATACAATAAGAACAACAACATTGACAGCAGCAATAATAAAGATCGGAAAGTTGATTGATTTTGAAAAATGCGCATAATTAATGTTGAAGAAAAGCCACGCTTGTAGCTGAACTTTTTTTTATATTTATTTCTAATAAAAGGACTGGAATTTTGTACAAATTCATATTAGAAAAAAGTAAAATTCTATGATATGTATGTTACGTTTGTATGTATGTTTGAGAAAATAAATTTTTATTTAAGAAAATATAATATTAGAAAGTGTTTTATTTGTATGAGAAGACTCAAGAAGTAAGATACAATTATATAGATAAATAGTATTATAGTCGGGCACGGCCGGACATTAGTTGTGCTACGTTACTTTGCCTAATATAGCTATTCATACGTTTTGGTTATAAGCCACCAAAAATCACACGTTAGTTTCATACATGCTTTTATTGAAAGGATGGATGCCCGGGACATCGCATGACGCTATTCATTGGACTGATCCGAACCATTTTCAATATTGCTCGTTCTCGGCTCAAAATAACGTCAAAGCAGCAAATTTCAACGAAACATTTAAAAAATTGCGACTGCTAAGTTGAACACAGAATTACATGGATAGAAATCGGACGGACGGACGGACAAGCTTAGATCGATTCAGAAAATAACTCAGAATCATTAATTGGTATAACAGAATGTGGATCCGCACAAACATAATATACCCCTATATCGTAAGTGTTATAAGGTATAATGAATAAATATGCAAATAAATGAGTGAATAAATAAATAAATAAATTAATAGGAGTACAAATATATTTCTTCAGATTTTTGATAGTATTGTTACTACTGCTATTAATTTAATCAAAGGAATGAATTCTAAAATTGAAACCTTAAAATATAATTACTATAAAACTTAATAACGGAAGTATTCATCATCATTAGCGGTAGTCGTTTGCCATTTATCTGGCAGCTTAAGAAAGCGCTCGCGGTCACAAACTTGCCGATTTGGAGGCGAAATAGTCATCGCCTCGTGTTCAATTTCGTCTTCAACATCTGCGAAGCGCTGATCCGCTAAATATGATTGCGTTCATTTGACTAAGAGGCAGTCGGAAACGGTCAGATCTAGCGAATATGCGAGATGCGATAAAACATCGCTGTCTAAGATGAAAATTATTGTCTTGGTTTGTTTGTTCATCTCTTCGTCTGTCCGACTGTCTATGAAATGAACATATCACCTAGAAATTTGCAAAAGATTTTGAAAATAGCCAACGCCGATCTCAGGACATGACTGCAAAGTCGACATCTTTGCTTTCTGTGTTTTTTGCTTTTCACTCGTAAACTACAACAGACCAATCGATCAAGCGACCAAAGTTATGCAATAAGGAAATTTAGCTTTCTACTTCTTTTTAGCCTTTCCAGGCTACCGGCGATGAGCAAAAAATATTCGCCAACAGCTGAATATAATTTTCTTATACCTTTCCATTAATTGAAAATTGCGTGAAAAGACAAATGCGGGCATGTGACCGTCTGGGTCCGGCTGTGTGTTTCTCTCATTTGTGTAATACGGTGACGGCCGCAAAGAAACGAGAAAAGAGAACGAATTAGAAAGGTATCCGGAATCTAGCGGATGTCGCGCACCTGCAGACGGTAAGTGTTACGCTTTTATCGACTTAGTGCTCATTATAACTATGGCCAAAGTAAATCCTGCTACATTGCGATGTGAATTCACAAACAAGGATTTGAAGGACTATTGATTGTTCGAACATAATTGCATGGTGCGATTTTTGAATATAGCACATAAGAGCATAACTTGAACGATTTTCACGGTTTTGAATATATTAACTTATCGTTTTTACAGTATCTTGAAAATAATATTCTCTAGGGAAAGGCATAGAATGTTTTCGTTAGATCTGTTGATCTAAAAATTGTTTATTAATGAAAGATAAACTCGAACTTCGTTACTCAAATACTTTCAATCAAACATAAAATTCGATATTTCTAAAAAATTCTCCGTTCTTTTCTAGATATAGGTACGTAGGCTAAACAAATTTATTTATTTTTTTTCTTTTTTTTATACAAATTTCCACTTCATGCGTACAGTAATCTTCCGTGCGTGCCTTGAGCTGAAGATGTCTCACGAGAATGGCTGTGGTGTTGCCATTTTTAAATATTTTTTTCAAGACGATCTTTTTTTTTTATGTTTAAATATAAGTCTAACAATGCTTTAAATCTTATTGTTCGTCACATTTTATCCTCCAACCGCGAAAAAGTCGTGAAGCACTTCGTTCTTTTTGTAGACTTTTATCGGTTTATTGACTTATTGAAAATGAATTTGTTGAAATTTTTGATTTTGTATCAATTGCTTTTATTTTTTCGCTAATTTTTTTTTTCTTCAGATCTTCCTCTTTCAAGACAATATTTTTTTTTTTGCAAGATTTCTCTTTGCCTTCTTCATATGACAATAATTATTATTATTGTGTGATGTTTTTTTTCTTTTTTTTTTTTTGATTTTTGAAATGCTTTCTTTTTTTTTTAATTTTTTTTTTGTACATACATTTTATTGAATTCACATATATCTAAGAATAGTTCCGTGGTCGCAGCTGAAGTCTTAGCCATTTATTACATCAGGTTAAATGAAAGTACATCGTTTCGAAATAGTGTTTATGAAGCTTTTTTCCATTGTCACATTTACGCCGCTGATTCGCTAATTTCACCGGTAGCTACAGTCTTGACATCTGAGTGTGAGTCGTCTTTGCCGCAGGCCAAGCATGGCATCTTTTCTCTTAAGACCTGTTTATATTTGGGGTGACTGCGAACGCGAAAAGCATTATATTGATAATAATAATTAATCATCGGTGCTTTATGATGAATACCGTATTATTGTATGTGTGTGCATATGTGTGTGCGTTCGAAAGTGTGCTCTTACCTCAGACCATAGACAATAGGATTGCAGACAGAGTTCGCTTTAGCAAATATCGAACCGCAAATTGTGCTTAACGGTGATAAGTGCATTGATTCGAATATGCCGGCCCAGTTAATAATACCATATGGTGTCCAGGCGAGGAACCATAACGATATAGTTACTAAAGCTACTTTAGCCAACTTGATTTCAACTGATTTGCCTTTATCGGCTTCACTATTGCGTAGGGAAGCAACATTCATTTTCTTGGCTTGATCACGCATCGCTTGCTCATGAACTCTGACAGCCTGCATTATTAATGCATTTATAATTTTCATAATAAATATAAATAATTGGTGTACCTTCAAAATGTGCCAATAGGAGAACATAATGGTCAGCAATGGCGTGAAGTACACCCAAATTGTATACACAATTATATAGGAACGATTCCACCAATCCTTGGCAAAATAATCTGTGCCGCATGCAGTCATATTACCTTCGGGTACATAACGATTCCAGCCAAATAAAGGGAATAAGCCCCAGGCTAGGCAAGTAACCCAAACAAACAGCAAACGGAATACGGCCGCCGAAATGGTTAACGGTTTCCTTGACATGCCCTTAACAATAACACAATAACGATCGTACGCGATTAGAGTCATCGACCAAATCGAAACGCAACCGAACAAGGAGCCGCATAGCCCGTACAATTCACACCAAAATGGCCCCATAATCCAAGTTCCATAGATACCGTTCAATACCACAGGCGGGAACATTGTAAACATCATCATGAAGTCGGAAAACGCCAAATTCACTACAAACATATTGGAAGGAGTGCGCAACGATTTCGATGAAGTGAATATGTACATAACGATAAAATTTCCCGTTAACGACATAATACCTAAAACAGTGATAATGAAACCGATAATACCGAACCATAGAGGTTCCATAGGTGGCCATTTATACCAATATGGATCCACCATATGCATAATATCAGATGGTACACTTTCGGCCAAGCTAACATTCCGGCCACCACGTAAATATTCTACCACAGCCACTTTTAATGAGTCCATCTTTTTCACTTAAATCAAGTCTTAGATAAAATTAATTAAATGTAGTTTTGCTTTGTAGATTTTATTTAGGGTACATGTAAGTACATCTACGCTATCCTGGTGTATAGATCAATTCATTGTTTATTATTAGCTTTGTTTTTTTTTTTTTTTTTTTTTTTTTGTATTTTCCTTGTTTCGTTAGTGTTCCTTGCGAGTTGATGCGCAAATTCAACTCATTGTCGAACGACAATGTTTTTCTTTCACTGCTCGTATTCCTTTTTATATGCCGGCGATGTGCTTGCGCGGCCATTGCCGTTAGTCAAACTAATTCCTTTAAATCCAATTAACAAACAATTAAATTTGAATAGTTTTTCAATTGCTTTATGTCTTTATTGTTTAGCTAATACACAAGTAAAAAGTAACTTGGATTAGCTTTAGTTCTACTTACAAAAGTGTACGGTGTTCTTGTTGTTGAATATATTCTAATGAGTTCGACGTGGCTTGTCTTTTTGGCCAAAGTCAAGGCCAAGATAAGAGAAAATCAATAAGATTTTCAATTTTTTTAATTGCTTTTAAAGCGAACCAAGTTTTTTGTAGAACAATAACCAAAAAGACTACAATTGATTTGGACGATGAATTGATAAGACGAAACTTGCAGGTCAATAAGCCAATCCTTTGCGCCATCTGAAGGTATAGGAAAAATCGAACAATCAATCTCAAGCTCAATATATGCAAAATCTCAGATGTAGATATAAATCCTGCAAGGTATTTGGTTGATCAAGCCTTTGTTAGTTGGTCCGTTGAAGACAATTTTACACCGACAGATATTTGCTGTTGGTTCTAAACTGCAGTTATTATTTGTTTTATAGGCAGATTCGATTCTTGGTAATCAATGGTGACCACGCCGATCCTTACATTCTTAGTTTGCAACAGCAATAGAGTTCCAATTGCCGATAGAGGATGGACAACCACATGAATACGACTTTACTTTTATTAGAAGTATTAGGTTGCCCGGGAAGCCATCTCCTTTTCCTTTTCAATCATATTTTTTTACAGACAACTTTATACTTAAGCCGCAATGTCATTATAGATCTTGGCGGCTGATACATTATACCTTACACGTTGGAAAGACTATTGCTGGTAGATTGTTCCAAAAGCAAACAACGCGCTTAAAGAACGAAATCGCCCGTAAAGCAGCACCGGTATGTGGGCAACTTCAATGTGAGCGGATGGGAATGCTGAGACAGCCAAGTTGGCAAAGGCATTATGTTGAATTAGTCCATTTGAGGTAATCAGAAATAAAACTTCCTTTTAGGCAATACTCTAAAAGAGATCACATTAAAAGCTTGAATCAATTTAAGCTTTGAGAAAGAAACAAAGGTTTAGTTATCTCCGGTGATATGTAAAACCGTTTCTCACTTTGGTCCCATAGGTAGATTTCAAATTACTTAAGCTATCGTACGAATTTTAGATTTAGCATAAATTTCTTTGCACGTTTGCAAGGAAGATCATCCGACCTTGAAACCAGGTACGTTTCTGATACGAAGATACGATGGCCTACTTTGGCTCACAATCTAATCAATCGGCAAAATCGATTAGGAGAGACACCCAAGTAATGACGGAAGAAGTCGATTTCTAGTTTCTTCTTCTATTTTTGGCAGCCGGAGTGCTAGCAACTCTCCTTTGATACCGAAGTTTTAATATAAGTGAACGAAAGGTATAAGGTTTGTGAACATTCAACTTGATAACAGAAACTTTAGGGAGGGTGTTCCAAAGCAAGGCGAGTGCGGTTAAAAATCGGCGAATTGGGGTAGTGTGTTGTGCGGCACACAGGTAACTCCAGGACGAGTGGATGAGACAAATCTTTTTTGTCTTCGTCGAAAATTTGTCTGCACATAAGCCCAATGCAGTCGCCATTATGCCGATGCCCAAGTGCATCGAGAGTTCTGAAGACACTTTCTTCGCCCATGAATACCCAATCTGTCCGCCCTCTGCGCTCGAGGACCGCCAAGCAAAGTTTGGGAACTCCCGTACACGCATGCGAATAATACTTTACTTTTCTAATTCTATTTAATTTCTAGTCAGCTACCGATGGTCAATTTTTATCCGCCCAAAAATAGGTTATCTACTTTACTACTTTAGGATTTATTTATTAAACATGCGTAACCATTTCCCGACATGTGACGAAGTGTTATGGAGAGAATTTGACGAATATTGCTTTTATGTAAAATGTTTATTTTTATTTCGCTTTTTATGGTTAATCTTAATTAGAAAAAGAAAAAACAATTTCTTCTTATTTTTTATTTATTTTTGGTCATGAGCAACTTATGGTTTATGATCGCAAGAAGATTTATTTTCTCCTTTAGATCATGTTTTTATTTTTGACTTCATTATACAATTTGTTTTTTTTTTTCTTCTAAAATTAATGTTTTCCCATTCATTTGTTCGCGTTACCGTTTATTGCTTCAAATTTGTGATGTTCATTCATACTTATAAACAACAATCATGTATTGAGTTTATAGAAAAATGAGTTGCAATTATAATGATTGACAGCAATTGCTGAGGATTGCTTTGTTTCTTTCTCGCTTAATTATTTTGAATTAATAGCGAAGCGTAAGATACGATATTAAATAAATGTTCATATCTCTTAATATTATTGTTAAGTATAAGTATATTTTTCTTCAAAACATATTTAATTGCTTAGAACATATCTTGAGTGGAGAATGAAGGAGTAGCCAGATGGTATATATTGATTTATATATTTTTCTGCTAGAGGAGCGACATAGGCAAGTAAGAAAATGGCCGACCGACGTGTACCTCTCAAGCTTATCGTTGCTTACAAACTTGCAACGGGCAAAATGGGAAGAGAAGAAATTCAAGGGCGGCCTAGTCAACTGGGGGCAAAGCAATTAATTTTATTATACCTTGTACGCTAATCAGGCTTTCGAGCGCTGACCATTTTTTGAAATGAAAATTAAATATTTCAATTTCGTGCACCCAAACAAATACTTTCCCTGCTTGGTGGACGTTAAAAACAGTAGCAAGAATTACGTTTTTAGGTTTCTATGGCGTCAATAAGATTCAGGGGAAACTAAGAACATAGTACCTATCGTTTAGAGTAATGATAAAAAGAAGAATATTAACTTGTACGAGTCTTTCTATCCATTTCCATAAAAGTGGCAAAAATTGCTTTCTCCTACGATCTCCAAAAACTGTTCGAACTCCATTTACCCACATTTCATTTCGTTATATAAATTGCGAAATATCCACTATAAGGGCACTTTCTTTAAAATGTTTTCTTTAATTCCGTTTAAAATTTTCAAATTCCAAGATAAATTCTAGGCCGAATTCTTACGAAAGCCATTGTTCCATGATTACTACAGTGAAGGAAACTTGCGAAGGAATCGACGTAGAAGAGATCATTCTAAAATGGAAAGTTTAGAGAAGCGTAGATCCTATTGACCGGTAATGTTATGAAGACCTTGACGAGAGATGACGGGGACCACAGTGACTGTTAGAAAGAAGTGAGGAGGCCTAGTAGGTGCGTCCATAATAGACTTATCACTCTCCATGGGTAAGACCAAGTATGCTTTACCATATTGAGATTTGAGCCCGCTAACACTGACTTGGCAATCACCACTCTTATGTACTACTACGGCTACTCATGCGGGACATAATCAGCAAAACAAGTCAAAGCTACGTAGGAGTCAATATATAAGTGACTATATTTCACATAAAGTTCAGAAAACGCGTCGGCATATAAGCGACTATCCTATATATAGAGTTCAGAGAAGTTCGCTAAAGTAGACCAGTGGCTAATGGTACAATAAACTTAAATGTATTCTGAGTATTTTATTAAGTCATATAAACATTCACTTAGGACTAGACCCATAAACCAGAAAGCATAGCCAGAAGGAATTACATTTAAGTAAATTAGTGTTTACTTAGCTTTCACTCAATGATAAGAATATCACAAGCACTTCAAGAACATTAAATATAGGATGACAGGGTCGTCAAACTAGATGGAGAATAGGAATGGATGATTGAAGTTTCCATTTTTGCGGATTTGCGGAAAGGTATTCGCAAATAATACAATTTGTCGAATGCGCCAGCATTTCCATTTACATAAAATTACTTAGCCCTTCAAAGGGAGAATGTGTACGATTCGCTTTGAAGCCGTTATCGCAAATTCTTACTTGTTGTAATACTTTGCGATCTATTTATGGCTCATTTCATTTATCCGTAAAACATTATGTTGAAAGTGTTAGATGTAAAGGAAACTGAACATCGATAATTTTCATAGAACCCTCGTGAGTGTTGTCAGACAAAACAAAAAATGGTTTGCAAACTTTTCTCTTGGTCTACGAAAAATATTTATTTGTCTTTAGATACAATATTAAAAGTCATCAAAGGATAAAGGAATAATTGCACTCCTTTAAAAGAACTGATAGCAATGTGCATGTAATGGCTTCATTGAAACATTGCAAGGTAGGGCAAAGAAAATAACAATTGAGCGGATATAAGAGGAACTGTAGCACGCAGCGTTAAGTAACTAACTGAAAAAGAATACAGCGAGAGTTGTGCCACAGAGATGAGGATTAGAAGTAAGCATAGCTTTGAACGTATTAAAGTGTCGCATCCGGTGTCTCGATGGGTTTTCATTTGATGCGAGGAACGATATCTCCGGTGACCGATAACTCAAGAACCATGGTCTCAGCTGGGCTTCACGATGTTTTCCCCTTTGATAAGAGCATAACCAATGTTTACGCTCTGCCTTGAGTTGGAGGTATCTTGGCAGTTGATACGCTCATTGAACCCGTATTTGTTAAGCGATTTCGTGGAATGTCTTTGCATTCAATCTTCATCATCTTATTCATATTAAAAGAGAGCACCCTTAATAGAGAAATATTTGCAATTTGCTTATATAAAAAGAAAAGTATTAAGTTAACTCCCGTGCTTAGCCTAATATAAATGGACTAATTAAACCCTACAGCTCTTTATCGTTGAAAGTCCACTTCAAAAATTGCTGCATTTTTTGAGAACTATTAGAGAGAGACAGCGAGAGAGAGAGGAGTGACCTTCAGATGAAAGCCCTGATGATTGAAAAATGAATGAAAAATGTTGAGCTGGTAAGTCTTTCATTTTAAGACCGAACTTAAAACCTGAAAGAAACTCTTGTTGTTGTTGTTGTTGTAGATCATTTTATGTGCATTGTCTAGGTTAAGGTTCTTTTTTTCACGTCAGCCATGAAATATTTTATAAAAAAACCCACATATAAATGCGATTACCAAAGATCAATGACATACATTGCTCATGTATAAGCGTAACAACATGCTTGTATAGACTATGGCTATGGAAATGGTTTTGTAATTATGAGCAAGATGTAGGTTTTCAACTACTAAGCTTTGTGAAATCAAAGTCAAGTATTTCTATCATGATTTCGAAGTCGATTTCCAAAAATGTAGTATCAGAATAATTTTTGAGAAAGATATTAAGTACTATGACTGTCAAATACCTTAAAATTCAAAGATTAACACGTTCCTTACAGTAACATGTGAAACACACAACTGAAGATATTTTCGTGAAAGTTGTAGTGTATGGAAAAATATTAACGTTCAATTTGCTGATCCGTGCAAAAAATCATGGATCATACGACAATTTTTCAAGTGCAATTGGAAGCCGATAAAGGCTGTATACCGCTCTTTGCGTTACTATCGTGTGCGAACATAAAGCGTAAACTATTTTTTATGTGAATGATATGCGGACAGAGGTATAATCAATTTCACATCGCAGACAATAAAAAAAAGCAACTGCACTTAAACAGACACACTAATACATATATATAGTGCAGTTCTTCGGTTGTGGGTACGTGTTCAAGTTTATATGCTGTATGGCAAGCCATTTAAATGGCTGCACGTATATATGCTTGTAGGTTTTCAATGCATTTGCAATGCAATGTAAGTCTAGCCAGTGATGGCTTTTGTCGAAATGACACATGTTCTTCTTCTTGTTCTTCGTTAACTTTACATTAACGCGACATGTAATATACGCAAGGCGAAGACGAAAAAAAGCTATTGGCTGACGATTGCGAGCTAAAGTATGAAAACAAAGAAACATTTGTCGCTTAATTAAATTCATTATAGAGAACTATAAAAAATTTCTTAAAAACCAATTGTCGCCATCGCCTGACTTTCATAGATCTGAGTGTGTGGATACGTGCTCTTCATATTTAACCCAGTTGTAGTGAGTATTACGGTATTTTCATTGGCCTGAACATGGGTTAGTTTTATGTTGATTTTTTTCTTTTTTTCGTCTTCTATTTTCTGCGCAAATAATAATAAATTATAGCAAAAGATTTCCATAGCAGACGATGCGTACGTGTTTGGATAATTTTGAACCGTAAACTATAATTCCATCTACACGATATTCATATAATTGAATTATTATTAGCCATGCATCGGCCATCTGCTCTTGATCGATTAGGTCTAAGTAGTAGTACTTTAGTTTGCTGTACACATGGACATTAAAACAATTAAAAATTTAATGCATTTCATAATTTCCCAGTATTATAGTTATAATCTAGCATGGTTGCAAGTGTTGCACAACTAAATACCAAAACAAAGAGAAACAAACAAATTGCAATCGATTTAAAATAAATATTTTAATATTTCTTACTTAAGCGATTCCGTTGCTTCTATTTTTCTTAAATATCTGTAAAGAACCGCATTGCAAACGTAAGGCAGTACGTAAACGTAAGCTTTTCATGCTAGTGAAAGCGACTAAAAGAATTTTTCATATTTCACCACTCTATGCCTGCCATGCTATGCCTGCATGCAAATGATCACAGCATCCCGGACAGGTCAGACATAGATCGGATTTGCGTGCGCCCCCAACGAAACATTCTATGTCTGTTCCATACTTTAGCGCTTGATATGTACACCGCTGCCTGTCAGCTGACGTACTATAATATGATTTATGTGTAGAGAGGTGCAATTGTTCGCATCCTAAAAACTCCATTTCATCTGTACGTTGCTGTATTTCTTCTTTTCTTTTGTGACTTGATTGAAGATATAATACACTTGCTGTAGGATGCGTGAAGAACAGAGAGCGTATGGTCGGTGTAAGCGATCAATAACGTTTTAATTCGTTTATGCGCTCTCTGATGTCGCCTGAACTTTTAATGAAAGTTTTTAGGTTTTGTTAAATCTGCTCGGAATGAGTGGGCAGCATTGTTATATCCAGCCACGACTTGGATGCTATATCAAAACCAGCAATCGGGAAAGAAAACAAACTGGACATTGTCTTCGCAGAGGAAAAAAGTACATACGTCCCCGAGCTTTATGCTGTGTCCTAGTAGAACGACTTGTTTTAATGTATGATTTGACAAAGCTGTGAACTCTAGCAACAATACCAATTGTACATGGTTATTAATACCATGGCGTCTGAAAAAGTTACTCAATCTTATGTCAAAAGAATCGATAGCAAGAAAACGAATTTTCTCACATCTTCTTGTAAATAGGGCTGCGGGGAGTCAGCGAACAACAGTAGTTACTATTATAGAGCGATAATCTTCGACCAGTATCGCTAAATAGCTACATCTACTGTTTAACGCTTGCGTTTCCTTTGCATGCCCAATTTGAAGGAGCCCTACTGATAAACGGAAGCAATAGCCAGTAAGGAGGACAAACCGTTTTCTTTTTTTGGGTAATAACTTCGAACGATTTTGAACTTGATTTTTGAGTGCTGGATGGGACAACTGGCTGACCAACAATATTTGAACTCGTCTGTACTACTACTATGTAGCAAAACAGATCCGAATGACGTCACAAAGCGACATACAAGCATAAACTATTTTGAGGCGTTTTGAAAGAGATCGCTTAAAAAAATAAGAGCGCTTGCTCTTATCATTCAACCTATACAAAGAGTAAGTACGATGATGACTTTTGTTACTAACTACTTTTGTTAATAACTTGACTCGGGAGAAACCCTATCAACTTTGTCGCTTGAAATACTGTGTATGCAGCTTAAACAAAATCGTTTGATTGCAATTTTTGTGGGAGTAGAAAGGGAAAACTTAGAAGCATTTTCGGAAAGACTTTCAACTGCTTACAGGGTTTTGATGACGTCACGGACGGAAGGAGGCAAAAAGCATTTGAGTAATCGAAAGTGAAAAGTGAAAAATTAAAGAGGAAGAGAGTTGTCTAATTTTTGGTGAAAGGTAAACTTTACCCGTAATTTTTAATGCTCCAGTGCTCATCTTTTCCCAAGTCTAAGCTTTAACCAAGTTTTACAATTATTCCTGCCATAGATAAGCCAGCAATTAAGACTTGCCAGATTTATGAACGGTTATGGCCGCAATTTTCAATATGAATTTATCCGAAATATTCGAATACATAGACAAGATTCGGTTTTCTGCTTCAAGCTTTATGGGATCTCCTCAACTGTTGCAAACGAATTTGATAAATCGGACATGTTCTCTATCGGTCGGTATGAAAAGAAATATGAATTCAAATTATTGCTTTTCATAAATCCATAGTGCGTGTGTATGGGTGCGTGTAAATTATGCTCACACTCGCTTCATCGTGCACAATGAATTGTATACACTACACTTGTAGTGGTATAGCAACTGAAGTAGTTCAAGTTTAAATTATCATCTTGAAAATAATTTTATTTATTTTTATAGTTTAACGTCTCTGTATATATGTTAATATGTGAATGCGTGTGTTTGCGTTTAGGTCTGAGTGCGTTTTTCTCAATATATATTTTTAATAGAGAAATATAAATAAAATTTAAATTTGTCTAAATATACAAACAGAAGAATTCAATTACCATTGGAATGGATTTTGCGAGAGATCTGTTTTGTGTACGCTTTTTAGATTTCCAATTAGCATTGAACTTAGTCGTACATAGAAATGATATTTTTTTCTCCTTTCGATTTTAAGAATAATTAAAATTTTCTGCTAGCATTCGATGTGTGTGCTGATCAATTTCAAGGAAATTTTAATACGAACTATAAAAATCGCCGGATTCTTCTAATATTCTTCGAAATTTTTAATAATATGAAAATTTGTATTTGTTTTTATTTTTATAACATTCGATGTGTTAGTTAGAAGACAGATTTTGTTTTTACTTCGGTTCAAGTCTTAAAATTGTCAAGTATAACGCTTGAAAAATAAATAGATCAAGCGTTATATCAAAAAAAAAACTCGCAAAATGTTTGAATAGTTGCAAGAAACAAACACATGCACAGAAATAGTACACTATATAGCACAATGAATTCATTTTTATACCCATTACTGAAAGGTGGGGGATATATTCGGTTTTGTCAAAACGTTTGCAACGCCCAGCAAGAAACTTCAGAAAATCCACAAAGTATTTACGTACTCGTGGCCAGCATCGGATTTCGAATCCTGCCTATCCGGTTGTCCGTCTGTTCGTCAGTGTAAGTCCGTTGTAAGCATTCTCCTGGTCGCAGAAACGAAGCTATCGACTTCAGATTTGCCAGAAAAATTGGAATTTGTATAAAAAACGGGCCAAATCGGTTGAAGGATACTCTGAGTACAGCCCTGTTCTTCAAGAGAAATAAAAAATTGTCTTTTCGCTCATTACTCATGAACTATTGGAAATAAATCTACAAAAATTTGAACGCACATTTTTTAGGTGACGTCTGTAATAAATTAAAAAAATCGACCACGCCTGCTCAGTTTTATAGTGTGCCATAATTTTACTTTTTTCCAAAACCTTTATAATGTTCAAAAACCACGCAAAATATTTAAATTTTTGGCCAGTCTCAAATTTTGTCCGTCTGTCAACTGTACACTATCTATGGTAAATCCTCTAGCGTTCGCAAAAACTACCATATCTCAAACTCAAAAGTTCTGAATATCAAAATGACTCAAACTTTTCAAAGAACACGCCTACAACGCCCATATGCCTGTGTAGTAAAAGCTGTGAACACTTTTATGCTCTGCGTTTTTTGCTTGTCAGTCATTAAGTACAAAATAAACATTATATAAATTTTCACTTTTGTTTTGAAAGGACAGAAAGTGACGGGTATAAAACATTCGGTCACGATCGAATATAATTATCTTACTTGTTTTTTTTCAATACCTTTACAATGCACAGATGCAAGCTTCAAAAAACCCATAAAGTATATAAAGTTTTGGCCAGTTCCAAATTCGGAATACACGTAAATTTGTCCGTCTGGCCGTCTGGTCGAACAATGCACCTACAACGCCCCCACGTCCATGCAACCGAAATTGAGAATACCTTTGGAATCCATGTCTTGTGCCCGTTGCTCATAATCTACAGCACAAACTTATTGTCAAAGACAGGGAAAATCTGCCCTGACCGTCCAATATTATTGAGTATACAAATTTATATATTTACGTTTTTTCAATCTTTTTTACGATAGCGGTGATGGATATAAAAGATTCTTCTTAATTTAATCAATTATTATTTATTTCTTTATTTCATGCCGTGTGGTTTTTTCATTCAAACGGAACAAATAAGTTTTATGGTAAAATCTCTGGGGCAGAGTTTTTCTAACTTTTATCTATTAAACAATCCAAGCAATCAGAAACATTTCAAATAAATCCAAAGCAAGGCAAGGCATTTCTTTAGCTTAATAGTTAAAAGTATTTTCATTTATTTGTTTTTTTCTTTCAGGAAATTGAAAATTTGGCAAATAGTCAAGATTTCCCTTAAGCCGAACATGCAATAGCTTTCTCAATTGCCTCATTTTATTAAATTCTCATAAAACAGTTGATTTATGCTTTTTCCGCATAAAGTAATTAAAAATTCAATTTAAATAATTCATAGCAACGTCGCGTGCCAATTCACTTTTAAGTCGTCACTTGATATGTGATTTTAATTTATTTGAAAGAGCATTTAACACCCAGAAGTAAGCTATTAAGTTAATACAGATTCGTAATCGGTGGAATGTTATTTTGTTGCTTCTATAAAACATAACCTTTACATGGTACGCTTTATACTCATCACTGAAGCATGTCCGTCTGTCTGCCTGTCTGTGGAAACCATTCTTCTGATCGAGGAAATAAAGCTATCGGCTTGAAATTCAAGAGGACCTTTGGAAATTCTTCCCCGCAGATTGGTATTGAAAATGGTCAAAATCGGTCAAAGTATACGATCACAGTACCATATAACCTAAGACCACGTTTATTTTGAAAAATAAAAAAATTTCGTTTTTTGCTCGTTATTTATAAATCATAACAGATACACCGATAAAAATTTGTATTTACATTTTATGGGCGGTCCTGATGCAAGCTACATAAAAATGGACAAAATTGGTCACGCCTATAAAAAGTTATAAGTGCTCAAATTGTTATTTTTGTCACTATTTTTATGTCTTTGACATATTAGTCATGAGGTAAACAGGACAGAACGCTTGCTTTAATGCTCTCAAATTAACCCTTTTTGCGAGCGAGATTTCGGCTTCATTTTTCTCAAAAGCTGATAACTATCAATCAGCGGTTTATGCGTTTATCACTTGCTTTATTACTTACGCGGAATCATTTGCTTCAAAGCGAAAAAATAAATGCTCTCTGTATTGACATTTCTTGCATTATTTCTCTCAGAAGTTTTACACATCAATGATCATCACTCTTATCTCACTTAGATATTTATCATTATTTTATTACTTGCTTTTAAAGGCTTCCAAATCAATTCTTTTAGCAATAGACTTTTTCTCTCCTTGCACAACTTATGGTACAAGGGTAACTTAAGGTTGTCCAAATCTATGCCAAACTCAGAAGGACTCGGGATAGACTCACATTTTACGATACAGATCGATTTTGAGCCCATTTAAGCTTGTCTGTCCGTCCGGTTTTCTCACACTTACTCAGAACCACTCGAGATAGACTCACATTTTATTATACAGAGCCATTGTGGGACCATTTAACCTTGTCTGTCCGTCTGGTTTTCTTATAGACGTGTTTTGCTGATACTGATTTATCTATTGGAATACCTTTTCATTTGCTTTAAAGCCTTGAAATCAAATTATTTTGCAAATACACTATTTTATTCCTATCAAATGTTCCACTGGCTGGTGGCGGTTAATCACCGATATAACTGCTTATGCTTTGTTAATGCTCGCACATTCATCTCCCTATCTATTACTCTTTGTAAAAAAAGCTTTTCTTTTAATTAATACGCATCAAATACTCTCCTAATTAATGAGCCTTGTAGAACAGTGGTTCGCAACATTGCTCTCATCTTGAAAAATTTTTCAAAATTTTCAAATATAGGCAAAACCACGAATTATGAATGGATTACGAAATACTTATTGTAAACCTTTCAACATTTAAAGTCATTTTTATATTAGTTTAGGACATAAACACAAATTTTAGAATTGAGATTTGAGTTGAACTTATTCCACAAAAGACTTTTGATTATTGGTTGCTGCGTTGGTTGGTGCAGCAATTTGTCGTGTTGTCCATTAAAATAAGTTTTCATTTCTTTTTTTTCTTCTCAAATTTAATAACATAGCTTGTAATTGCTTGTGGGGTTAATAGCTGAGCTTGTATACAGGTATATAAGCCATTCATACATATTTATATCTATATATTAAGGTATTATTATTGTATGACCGCTTGGCCAAATGACAGACTGACCATTAGAGTTTTATTACTATTTTGTGGTTGTGTTTGTTTACCTACAAAACGGTCATACGTTCGCTCGTTTATTGATAATACGGCTTATAGTATATACTGTACGTGTATGTATATACGGAGGATTGTATGGATTTAGTTTAGTTTATGTGGTGATTGCATGCATGTAAAAACATTCATGCTTGCATGCATGCAATATGTCTGTTCAAATTGTTGGTTTGCTGTTTGCTGTTTGCTGTTTGCACATAAACAAACACGATAAATTTGCATTAACACTCATAATAGCACAGGGGCATAAACATAAATAAATTCATATGTAATTCGTTTGTTGAGGATTGCGTATCTGTCTGTATGTCTGTGTGTGCATGTAGCCTAGCATGCATGTGCACATGTGTAATACAATCGAAGATCATTTATTGAGTAATTTACAAAAACAGAAAAGTAAAAGAAAAAAAAAAAAGCGAGAGAAAGAGAAGTAAGAGAAAAAAAATATATCAAAACAAAAGCCATTAATTGCAAAATATCCTACAACAGACAGACGTCTTTCTTTTTTAAACGCACACTATACTCGCCTCAACTTAGAATAGTAAAAGTGCGTGAGGGTGTGTGTGTGTATGTGTGTAAGATATATGTTTACTATGATCATTGTTGAATTGTTTACATGCAGTGCGCGTACGTTTTATTGTACATATATAATTTTTTTATTTTTTGATGATTTTGTTTTTCTTTTTATTAACTTTTAATATTAAACAGAGAAATTGTAGTCAATTTTGCACAAAAACATTTCTGTTTTCAATGATACTTAATTCGTTTAATTACAAAAAAAAAAAAATGAAAACGAAAACGAAAACCTTAATTTATATGCATTTACATGTATGTAGAGGATGAAGAAAGCACGCTCGCACATACTCGCACACGCTCGCAAGCATTTAACATAAAATTGATCATTTTATGATATTAGAATAATTTTATGGCTTACGTTATTTCAACAATCAAAACGTCTTCATCATCTTTACATATATTTATATATATATATATATGTTCGGATCTTTCAGTAACAGAAGAAAGCGTTAGAAGATATTTTATTGAAAGTATTGTCGATCGTTAGCCATTGTTTTTAGGTTTCTTGCAGATAAATATAAGCACGATTCAAACGAGTAGTAAGCGACTAATTGAAACAGCTGAAGGTGGTAATTACTGTGTGGAGAGGTGAGGAGAAGAGCAGGATTTTTCACTTATATTGTTCTAATGCTTTCTTATCGGGCTTTGCAATATGGACTTGAGAGTAATAAAAATGAATATGCGCCTTACCCTGTCTTGTGGTCGTTTTTTACCAGTTGTTGTTAGAAACATCTCTCTCCATGGTGGCTCACATAGAGCAGTTCCCAACGATCGACTTAATTGCATCAGTTGTTGCTAGTGGCGCTCGCCAGCAAGAGTTAAGTCGAATACAAGCAGATCATAAATAAATAAATCGTGCCCCACCCCCTTGTCATCATCGTTTATGTTGCGCAATCATGAGTTTGCTTAGCTAGGAAAAGTAAAATTTTCTTTCATTTGACATTTGTTTTCGCGCGTAAGTCGATCTATATAAAGCTTTGAAAAGTTCAGTTCTTTACATTTTAATGAGATGACTTTTCCTGGGGAGTAAGGAGCACGATTAGTGCATTGACAAAAAAGGAAATTGCAGGCAGTTACCACATCCATCCTGCAGGATGTTGTGTCTTAATATGCTCTAAACCCGTAGATCTCTTAAGATATGTACTTAAGAATATGTATGTGTGCGGGTTTCATTGGAGAGTGAAAGAGAAAAGAATAGAACATACCTTCTGAGATAGGAAACGATTCCTAATATTGCAGTCGTTTTAAGTTGCGCCTTGTGTGAAGACGAATTCAAACTTGCAATGACACGATGTTAGCGAAAAAGCGGCGTAATAGCAACTACATCACTCAAAATACATTTCCGCAAACAGATGGCCTAAGAACATTGCAATATCACATTACGATGCTCTCTTGCCTGCGCCAATTCATTCCTTTTCTATTTTTAGTGGTGCGTTTATCTGTCATTTTACTAATCTGCCTCGTACCCTCTTCGCGTCCATCCACGCGTATCCGCGCGTATAGAGGAATAGCCGTAAAAACAAAAAAAAAAAGGGGCCTAATTGTGCGTATTTCCGACCATCTATCTCTTCGGTTATTCCTCTATACTTTGGCCTATACATGGGTTCTCCTATCTATCTGTCTGAATATTTATCGTTCCTTGATCCTCAAGCCAAAAAATGTTTAAGGAAATTGAACGTTATTGAAAGAGTAATCAAGTGTTAGTTATGTTTTGAAATTCTTAGAAAAAAAAAGAAGAAGAAGCAATTTACATATACATTTCACCCTAAGTTAGGGGTAATTTGTTTTCCAAATTTTATTGATAAATTTTTCTGATAATGCTTTCAATGAAAATTGATTAAAAACCATAAAATGTATGCCTACCGATGATGCCTTTCACACAAATGCTAACAGAAATTATGCAATAATTCAGCAAAGCTATATGCATGCGTACGTTACGTATGCATGCGTCTCATAGATTCAAATTGGAATTATTATGACACTATCCCAAAAACTTTAAGTGGCAATTTAACTAACTTCCACTTCCACTGTGTGGCCTCTTGCCATTTAACATAATTAATGTTAAGTGCTTTTATAACATTTTTGTTTCTCTCTTTCTGCTAAATTAAAACGGATGAACTCATAAAATACATCAGGCAGAAATTCTTTTTTGAAATAAAAAAAAATTTAATTAATTGCCTTGAATAGAAATTATTTCAATCTGTATTCATTAAATATTAAAAAACACTGTCATGGCTAATAAAATTTATGTATAAAGAAAACGAAATGCGGAGAATAGTCTTTAAATGAATTACAACACGCCCTAGATTAGACAACAAGAATAAACGAACGAGTTACACATGCCCATCTACAAGCCGATCTTCGAGCGGGACACTACCTTAACCTTAACACGAATACGCAATCAACTAAGTAATTCTTTGGATGACACACAACGTACTACATCTTTGCACTGATCATTACCCATGCAACTAATGTCATCTGGTTGTATACGGCAATCAGTACGAATTAAAAAAAGTTTTTAAACTCGGCAGACAAAATTTTAGATAATAATCTCTTTTGATACCCTACACTACTTGTCGTAAAGCGCAAATAAAGTGTTCGCAGGTGTATGTGGCAGTCGGAATAACCCACCCATCGAGTTCGAAATCATTTTCATTTTTCATTTCATTTTCTGAAGCTTTCTTCGTCTTTCTGGCTATGGTATATCTGAGTGCAAGTCATAGGTCGCACTTTTCGCAATTTTTAGGGATGTTGGCCCAAGCATGACCTCTTTTGAAAACCGCTCCTCGTCCAACAACTTATTTTAAAAATGTCTTCACGAAAAAAAACCTTCCAATTTTTAAAATTTCTCAACAAAAATTACTGATTAACCATATTTCGCCTGATACGACAAATTTGAGTCCATTTACTCCCTGCCATATAATTGCTTCTACGAAAACAAAGTCCCACCCTATGATGGCTCAGCGGTTTGACGTGTGCACCTGCTGAGGGCTATCAGCATGTCTAGTTATTGAATTCTCCACATGCTGTTTCCACCGAAGTTTCGCAGCACCGTCACCACTCTTTAGCTTCCTCCGAAGAATCCTATGGAGCGCAAGCAACATATATCTGTATGCCGTTGTCACCGAAGTTATACCAAGCCTATCTGATTCATGTCTACATAGCTGTTTCCACCGACAGATGAGGTAGCGTTAGTTCAGCTAGTTTCCTTCGTAGGTTCGTACTGAGCATACGACACATACGTACGCCGTTTCCAATGAAATATCATGCAGTATAATCATATCTGTTTAGGTATCAGCCAAACGTGCAACCTAACCCTATGTGGTTCCAACGGATTGTCTTACTGAGCACACATGGTATAGAATGAGTGGGCAATCTAACCTCAGTACATGCATAATGCATTAGGATTATCAAATACTCTTGCTTTTGGATCGTTCATATGTCTTGAACGCCATCTAACCAATACATGTTTGTATATTTAATGTATTTAGTGTACAACGGGCAGCATTCTTTCAGCCGTAATTCAAACGGCTATTTCTAAGGCTCCCTATATAATAAATCGCAGATGTCCTATCACTGTCGATGACTTTTCCAAGATGTGGTAACCATTGCTCGCCCTATGTAAGAATTCTCGCGAAAACTAAACCGACCGTTTTGTCCGTCCATCTCTTTGGCTTCTTTGCTACTAGTTCCGTCCCTACAAACATCTTTTCGTTCACTTACGCCTTCGTTTGTTTACCTATCTTTCTGCCTGCTTCTATATTTTTGTCTTTCTCTTTCAGTTCTTTTGTCGTTCTTCTCACTTCTCACGCTCTCTGCCCATTTCCATCGTCACAACCACCCGCCGGTGCGAATGGCTTTTTACGAATGCGTTCAATCCTTTTGTTCCATCCTTCTTCGACATTCTCGATGGTTTCCTTTTCTCGTCTAACGTTTTTTATGCTTATCTCCTGCTTCGCGGGCATCCGTTCTTGGGGTTGCCCATCGACCCAAACCTTTTTTTCTTTTTGTGATGAATAAGCAAAACTCATTTCATTTCATTTCATTCATTTTGAAATTTTTATTGAAAAGCTTTCGCAAGAGCATTAAAGATTCCTTGCTACAGCTTCAAACAAATGTTATCGTAAAGAACGTTGTAACGAAAACCTTAATTTAAATGAATTTAATATGCATTGTATTGTGCAACATTGTTAAAGCTGCGAGAGGATGTGAACAGTGATCTGCAAACATTAAACAAAACGGAGTGAGATAAGACAAGATATATATTAACTGATAAAAATTAGTTATGGAAGTAAAGTTTACAACCCACAAAAGTGTATATAGGTAATAATATACATGTACGTGTATATGCGTGCACACGTACTTTGTCGTTTGCATACAGCATTAAATGTATGGAGGAAGAGCTCCGATGATGTTAAAGTGATAACGTTCGACGTTGACAAGCTTATCAGATCTTACACGTAATTATAATAAAATAAATGTGATTTTAAACGGAAAATAAATAATAAAGCAAAAGTGATTACAGTCGACTATATTTAGCTGACATTTGGGCTCTTTAAAGAAAGAGCGACGAGAGGCGAATACAACGACAACTATTATGCTAATAACTTGTTAGTATGTAAATAATATTTACATTGAAGAGACAAATAAATTTGGAAGGTTATTACAAATGCTAGTTTTTTAGAAAAAGAGCGCAAAATAATCGCTTTAAGAAATAAGGCAGATACAGAAAGAAAGAGAGAGAGAGAGAAAAGAAAAAGAAAGAGAGAGATGAAGAGAAGAGAGCGCAGTTAAGTATCCTAATCTCTTCACACAAAACAAAGATTCATTCATCTCGTGCGAAAAGTATCGGGAAATGCTAGAATAGACACTAGCTTAAATCACATGAATATATTCATACATTCATTTACATATATATTCAATTATTTGTGCTTTCATGTATTTATAGGTTTATATGTGTTATGTATATTCATACGCTCATATAATATTCATATTCATATGTTCATATATCTATAAATTCTTGTATTCACATGTTTGTGCACATTCACACATTCAAATGTTCATATATATCGTGCATTGAAACATTCATGTGTCAATGTATCTATTGTTATACTCGAATGCTCATACATTCGTATGTTCATTTATTAATATGTTCATGCATCCCTATATTCTTATGTTCAGATATCCGTATATTCATATATTCATATACATATGAACGTTCAAATGTTTACCTAACTATCCATTTATTCATATATCCATGCGTTCATATATTCATTGATATTCGTACGTTCATACACTCAAATGTTCCTGTATTCATATATTTGTATATCAATAAATACACTGATATATAAATATTCATATATACATATATACATATATTCATATATGTATATTCATACACTTATTCATGTACTATCATATTCATATATCGGTACTTTCATATGTATACATATCTATTGATATATACTACATTCAAATGTTTATATATTCAAGCATTCATATATTCATAGATGTTTATATATTCATATGTTTAAATGTTCATATATATTCATATGTCAATATATGTATTATATTATACGTTAATATATTCGTATATCCATATATTCATATACACCTGTATACATATACTTACATAATATGCTTCTATGCATACATTCATGTATTCATAAGTTCCTATATTTATGAGTTCATGTGTTCATATATTCATATAGTCATACAATTTATACTCAAATGTTTATATATTTATATGAAGATTTACTTATTAAAATTTATTTTATTGATTTCATAGCAAATTGCACCTTTTGGAAGGCTATTAAGGTACTGGAGGCAAATTTTTCGCAAACTAATTGTGGCACAATATTCGATCTGTTTCAATGAACTTTGTTTCAGGTCCCCAACAGACTTGAACGGTTAAGCAATCGAAATGCCAAGTTCTGCTACGAAAACAGAAAAAATGTAAATGAAAACATTATAGTAAAATACTGCAACTATTAGTTCATATTGATTGAGTTTTCGGCTACAAGTCTGTTGCGCAATGAAGGCAAAGCAAGAACTCAATAGTTCTTTCAGAAGCAATCATGCGACAATGCTTCTCATGTTCAAAATGTCAAAGGGCAAAATTTTATAAGGGACTTTCAAAGATATATTAATTTCTTTAGCTGACGCTCTCTAAGAGGTCTCTGAAGTTTTCTATTTTGTCGCTCTTCTTGTTATTCGTGCCGGTTGATTGGAACGAGCCAACGAACTAACACTTTTCGAGCTTCTTAAAAACTTATATGGCTGTGGGATAGCTTTTTTCCCGCCATTATCAGCTTAAATAACTCAAAAATGTAATGAAAAGTATGAACACGCTAAGTAACAGACTGCGTTCATGTCTCGCGCACTGGCACTAGCGTTGAGTACAGAGTAAGCAATTTATTGTGACGACATTTCTTTTGGTTTTTTGCGCCAATCCTTAAAATAATTCATTCCGGGTACTATATTTGTTAAGGTGAAGTGTTACTAATAGCAGTCAAGTTTGAGTTAAAGCTGCGATCTGTTTCTTGCGATTTAAGCTTTGAGAGAGTAGTGAAAATGAAAAGGAAAGAGAATGAATATGACTAAAATTCACGTGTGTTGTTTGCATTAATGTGGTCTCGAAGGCAATAAAAACGGAGCTTAGCATTAGATACTTTTACCGCAAAAGAGAATGAACATACATATATACATACATATGTATATATATACGTGTATGTGTAGTAGATATATTCTTTCTCTTTAGCTAACATATTATTTAATGTTTATTTCTTTTTCTTCTTCTATAGCTCTTTGTTTTTTATTTTCTTTTTTTCGTGAGTGTCATTTGTTGCCGTTGCCGGCTAGCTAAATGAATGTGTGTTTGTGTGTGCATTAATAAATATTTAAGGTTTTTGTATAGTATGTAAATGAGAACTTTTTTGCTTTTTTTTTTGTTTTCATCTGTAGGTGTATGCATAGAAGCCGAAGCTCAGCTAGCTGTACGACGACACAGCATTGCTTATATAGTAATATTAATAAAAATCATAGAAAAAAAAAAAAAATAAAGAAAAACAACACTAAACGGCATTAACACTGTTGATGGCAACAACATTTTTGTATTACGATTGCTACTAATAGCACTACTAATACCATAATAGCAGCAGCGGCGGCTGCTTTTGCCCGGTGCTGCTAACTACTTTTCGTCAAAGCTTGGCCAGACGAAAAGACAAACATCACACCAGAGTGCTATAGTAGCAGTATTGAACGCGTTTATGAACGAAGCAACCAAATCGAACAGACAAGCGCGCAAAAAATTTTACCCAAAATTTGCTTTTTTTTTTCTTATATTTTTGTAAAGAAAATATAAATATATGAAAAAAGGAGAAATTTTTTTTTTGAAAGGAAAGAAAAATTTTTTTGAAATATATTATTAATTAAAAAAAAATTAGTTTTCTTAATACGTGTTGTTAAAAAAAAAAAAAAAAAAAAAAAAAAATTGTTTTGTGCCTGGAAGTAAAAGGGGAAAAAAAGACGAGATTTTTTCGCGGCTTTTTTTTTTTTTTTGAAACAACGTGTTGCGCTAGTTGTCAAACCAAAAGTTAAAAAAAAAAAATTGAAAAATTTTTCTAACTTTTTAAAGTTTTTTGAAAAGTTATTTGCTCTATACATATTAATTACAAAGAACTAATAAAATTACTAATAAAAAAAAAAAAAAAAACAACAAAAATAAACCAAGAAAACTCGTAATACATAATACATGAAGAATCATGCAATTTGGTATCGGATGAGCTGTAGTCGCGAAATATTTAATAGTCTTAGCGCTCTCGGTACAATAGCTCTCTTCTTTTTTTATTTTTTTTTTTTTATAAACGACTCGACGTCTCTTGTACCGTCATCAGGCAAAAAGCATTAAATTGCTTTTTTTTATTATTTCTCGATTCAACTTTTAAAAGTTTATAAAGACAGTTTTCTTTTTTGCTGATATTTATTTAAAGAAAATAATTAATAGTAGAAAAAATATTAATAAAAAAAAAAAAAAAAATTAATAAATAAAATGAAAAGTGTGGCTAATGACAATGAAAATGTGTGCAAAACAAATTAAAACTTAATGATTTTAAAATTAAAAATAAATAACAAATGTTAACACATTCTGCCGCATTATTAAATAAATCGATTAACTGATTATGGCTAAAGTGCAAAGTTTATTAACCCCCTCATCGAATCTTGCCGATAAACAGCACCAACATCACAGAAAACTCTCAAATACATCGGCTGCGGACACTTTAGTCGTTGATCACCCATCAGTTTATTGCTGTCATTGCCTGTGTCAGCCGTTAAATAATGACAGCGTTACGAATACTTTACGCTTAAGCTCAGCTTCGTGTTCTTTATCCCATATCTCTTGTAATTCTAACTCTTGCATTCAATCTGATAGTGATGCACAACACTCTTGTGAAATTTCTCGATTATTGCCAGATATTGGCTCAGTTAACTTTACCTGCCATCATCAACGTATTACTAATGGCTTATCACTGTCCACTTCGCAGTTGTCCAAAAATGAAGACAACGCCTTGCGTTATTCATATAAAGGTATACCGCCGGAGTTGTATTCAGCTAAAAAAGAATTTATTTATAGAAGACCGCTTGTGGAAAAACAGGTAAGACTTACAAACAAAGAAAACATATAAAAATAAATGAAAAGAGATTTCCTTATCAGTTTTGCTTAATACGATCCCCTGAGAAAAAATAACAATAAATAAATATATAAAAATTTAAATTAAGATTAAAAATTAAAAAAAGAAAAAAGGAAACTTTGTCTGACTGTAAACATTGTTCGAATCAAAAACGTGAAAAAAAAAAACGTATCGCTAACGACAAACTCTACCGATCAGCATAAATGCCTGAATTAAATTTCTGTGCAGTGAAGCGTATTCGAAATGCAAAACATTACTTTTCACAGAAAATCGTTTTCTTTATTTACGACATCGGCTCTTACGCAAGGTATGTTAAGTTTCTTATAAGAAATATACAAAGCGATCATATAGGGCTTTTGTAAATTTCATTCGGCAAAGGAACGAATATGTTTGGCCAAGGCAAGAAGACAATGGACAAAAAGACCTTACGCTTCTCTCTACTAGAGACTTAAGAATCGTTAAGTATTGTTATGTATGTATGTTATTAATATTAAAATGGATCTCATAGAACCAACAATAAAAAGTAGGCACTTATGAGCATTTAAATGTTGTTGATTGTCTCTGGCGGTCTCAAATATTTTCTCATTGTTCCACTAAGAGCCCTCCTCTTTGCGAAATGAAAGATATCTAAACGCATCTTTAAGGCTTACATTTAGCCGGATTGGAGTAGTGACGTTCATTCTTCCTAATCAGGAAGATTAAAATAATTTAAATGTTGTTTGGTGATCAGCTTAACTGGGAGCCATTGCTATGAAATTTGTGAAAACTTTCATCTGCCAAAGTCACTAATGGCCGGCTTTGCAAAACGAAGAATGTCTAAAGGCACCTTTAAGACATAGATGTAGTTGGATTAGGGAGGTGATTCTGTCTCTGTTCGTAATCAGGGCTTAATCTGGTCAAGAATAAAGCAATTGTAATGACTTTTGTAAAGGATAGAAAAAGCTGCCATTGAAATTCTTAAAGGATCGTCAGAGTATGGGGAAAAGTTTTGATATAGTAAAGATCACATTGCTTACGTTCGCTTCCCAAGGTGGGATTCAGATTTAGGTATAAAATTTATTAGGTATTACTATACATTATGTAATAATCGTTGGCAGTAGTTTTCCAATTATTCCTACAAATAAAAATTTACTTAACCAAAATATAAAAATCACAACATTTTTTATCGGTTATAAAGCTCATTGCCGGAATTCTTCTTCGATTTCTCTACACAATACAATACATTTATATTTTTATCATTTTTTCGAACCATATCTGCTGCAACCATATTTTTTATATTATAATAGTATGATTTCTATTTTGAGTAGATAAGGGACGGACGGACAAGCGATAGAAGAACTTGATTAAATTGAGTTAAGATCTTATAATGATTTCATGTCGGAGAATATACTTTGCGGTATTCCTTAATCGAATTCATTTACGAGTCCATTCCTTGTGTGGTAAAACGAGAGCTGTGAGAACTTTACGACTACTCTCTTATAGTTAAATAGCTAGGATTTTAAGTAATAATTCTTCTTAAAACGTTCACTTTGTGAATCCTCCGTTTAAGACGTGCCGCATCGAAAAATATGAAAAATAAAAAAATTGTAAAAAACTTATTTATCGTTCGACGATCGAAAAAGCTCTCGCTGTTTATATTTTAAACTTTTTTTCTTTGCTTTTTTCTTCTTATTAGAAATTGGTAGCGAGTAGAAGTAAAACTGCCGACATTCAATATCGGAAAAAGTCAAACATTAACAACCATCCGAGACTTGAATAGAGCCTGACTTCAGAAAAACATATATATATTTATAGATATATTTGTTTCTTTCTTAGTAATCAGAAGTTGATCTTTCCAGAGGAAAAAAAAAGAGCAAAAAAAAAAGTTTTAATGCGCATTCCTTTCTTGGTAAAAAGATACACACATCTGATTTAATACCCATCACCGCACAAACAGTTATTTAAATGCTGAAATATGAAGCTTTCCACGGAATAGCCAAGAGAGGATGTGTACAAAAGTTACGATGATTTTTTATTGATTCTATATCAAGTGCAAACAAAATTATTATTTTTATTTTTTTTTCGTGGAAAAGTATTATCTTAAAAAAAGCTTAGATAATCTGTGAATAAATTAAAAGTTTAGTATATTAAATGTTTTTCTTTCCTTTTTTTAAACAAATTTAAATATTAAATGTTATCCTATATATGACATAAGTGTCTTCAATTCGCTTTAAACCACTTAAAGTTTTTGTTTTATTTGTAGTTTTTTTTTTTTATTTTCTTGTCTTTCGATCTTCAAAACACGCCACACACAAAAATTGATATAGAAAGAAAAATTAAAACAAAAACAAAGAAAAAAAAAAAAAAAATAAGATATTAAAAATATCTGCTAAAGTCAGAATGTCTTAAGTCTTATAAATATCAAGAGATTTTGTTGCGATTGAAATTTTTTGCAAAAATATTACCTACAGAAGTGAGTGAAGCATAACCAGCAATAAAATGGAATCTTTGGCAGCCATCTTGAGATCTTCTTACTCAATAAGCTATAAAATGAATGACCTTACCTTTGCTAAACTCAAAGCAGGTTCAGCACAATTTTGAAATCACTTTCTTTCCTTTTTTAAAGCATTACGCAATCAGAAGACAACACAATTGCATGTGCTGCGAGAGAATCTTTTGCAAGAGTTGGGTATGAGGGAATCAAGAAATTGTTCTTTAGCTTCTATCATTAATTGAAATACATATCTGAATGTTATCGATTTATACCATTTTCTTTGGAGAGCGATAAAATGTTGTTTTTTATACCCATCACCGGTCGATGAAAGTTATATTCGTTTTGCCAAAACGTTTACGACGCCCAGAACGAAACTTCAGGGAGCCCACGAAGTATATATGTTCTTGATCTGAATCAAATTTTGAATCTGATATAAACACTTTCATTTGTCCGTCTGTCCATCTATTTGAAGTCTGATTAAAACCATTTATCTGGCCGCCAAAAATGAAGCTATCGACTTCAACTTGGAAGTTCTTGTACGCAAACTTGTATTGAAAATAGACCAAATTGGTCGAATGACACGCCTACGGCACCACGTAAAGTGGGAACACTTCTATTCTTTTAAAGGGATAAAAAATTGGTTTTTTTGCTCATTGCTCATAAACTACGGCAAATAAATGTAGAAAATTTTTGATCGTAGTTCCTTTTCGCGATGCAATAGTATCTGTGTAGAAATGAAAAAAATCGTAATACCCATCAAATGCTACAATGGATGAAAAATTTCATTTTCTTGTCAAAAGCTTCATAGGACTCAAAGATAAGCTTCAAAAACTACATAAGGTATACAATGTCAAATGTCCCTCTGTTCGTCTGTCCATCTGTCTGTCTGCTGACGATTTGTCCGTCCGCAAAACTGTGTACTACCTGTTCTATACATTCTTGCAAAAGAGTTTGAACATAGCCCAAACAGGTCAAAGGACACGCCCGCAACGCTACACGTCTATGCAACTCAACCTGAGAGCATTCTTACTTTCTGTGTCCTTTGCTAGTTGCTCGTAAACTAAAACAGATACACGCTTTTGACGAAATTTTCATAAAATTATTCTGCAAGAATATCGAAAACCGTTCACGCCCACCCAATGTTATTGAATGTGCAAATTTATATTTTCCTTTTTATTCAATCTTTCATAGGATAACGGCGATGAGTATAAAACATTCGGTCCGAATATCATTTTCTTAATTGCATTTTTTTTTCCAAAAGTGAAAACAAAACGAATTCAATTTTAAAAGCAATAATTTATGGTTATAGAAGAAACATAATTCGTTTTCAATATCTAAAGTAATTTTATGCTTTTTTTTCAATGGCATTAATCTTCGATGGGTTTTAAGTACAAAAAAAAAAATTGAAAAACGAAAAAATAATAATATTTATAAATATATACGTACATAGGCATATGTATATATATATATATATATATATATATATACATATATATATATATATATATATATATATATACATATATATATATATATATATATATATACATATGTACATAATATGGGAGTGTAAGAGATTTAGATAACAGTTTTGCTTATAAATATTTTTATTAAAACTGATTTAGCATTTTTTAAACTGAAGATTACGAAAAAATTAAGTTAAGCAGAATTGAGTTAAAGTAATTCACGGCAGAGTTTTTCTAAGCAAATTATCCGAAACATTAGCAATAAAAATTAATAATCATTTTATAGAACCATAGCAACCTCCAAATTACAAAATTATATTGGCAAAGATGAGGGAAGGCAGTCGTCTTACATTCCTAACATCCCTAAATTGATCTGACCAATTGTCTCCTGGTGACGCTCATATTTGATGGTGCGAAGGTAATCTGATAAGTTAGATCGAACTTTCAGAATTATGTTTGCAGTGCATTTTTAAGACCCTTTGGAAATTTCCGCATAAAGATTTTCGATTTCGATCTTCAAACGTGTCTTAACATCAGGAATTTAACATTTTTTCATAAGCTCATCCTTACTTGAACACCAGTGTATTTACCTGAGAAAATATTGCTGGCTAAATTTAAATGGACGACGGTTTTAATTCTTTCCATACCATAAGTATTTATGATCATCATCAAGGCCGTTCTTCTTAATGCTGGAAAGTAGTGGAATTCGTTACCACTCTCTATTGAGGTGATTTTTAGACCGAAGGTGTGGCCATTGAGGCCTTCTATAATTTACACTGTATAATCTGTAGCGTGTATAATTACGTCTGCATCCAATACTGCACAGCGTAGTTGTTAACCATGTTTACATATTACCGTTGTTTATAAACGCATCTATGACGCAAGAGATTTTATAGTCTTATTGGCCCGTTATATTATTGTATGGTAATGTAGTGTGCGAGACGTACTGCGTGCCTTTAGCCCTCCAGATTTAGGATACTTACGAGCCCTGCCACTTTCTTAGGTTAGAAGCGGAATACGATACGAACGACGTTATAAAGTATTCACCAACCACCTGGTATTTGATTGTGCGGATAATTGCGCATTCGCACAGCATGTAATGGGACGTTTCTGTCACTCCCTCGCAGAATAGGCATTAATCGATATCTAAGATATTCATATTTTTCAGGTGGTACCTGTGAGTGTTGTGACCCGTGTAGACACCAGTTACGAAACGTATGCCGCTTCTTCGTAATTCCAATACATTGTGTGCTATGCAGGAAAATTTATTTGATAAAGCCTTTGCTTTGTTAATATTAATTGTAATAGCGTATGTATGTATATCAGAATGCTTACTGCTATTAATTAACAGACTTAAGTTAACTAAATTAAAAAACTAAATGTATACAGATCCGATTATTATGCTTGCCAAAAAAATGGCAGCAATTCAATTTGGAGACCTGGACTGACATGGCTGCCACGTAAAGAGACGAGTATTAGCAGAAACACTACTAAAGTAAAAATGTCATTTATGTTGTGTGCATATAAAAGTTTTGTTTTTTATTGAGAAATTTCTTTGATAAAAACGTCTTTTTTAATAACTTTTTTACTTAGTCAAGTTCTCAATATTTCTTCAAAGTGATTTGAATGTTTACATTATCCCTTGGGAAAAAAAGTATTTTATAATATTTCTCAAAAAATATTCTTACAAATATTATGCAATGGGGTGAGTGAAGTGCGATATTACCTCATAAAAATGTGTCATTTAAATGAAAAGTACTGTATAAGTAGATTCTTTTATATGAAACCTGTGCTGATATGGGCATTGAACTCTTCAGCTCTTATCATCATTAACTTGCAAAGCAATGATACCACATGTTTACTTACTAAGCAAAATAATTGCCAGAAGCATTTTTGACTTTTCATTAACGAAAATGATAATCAAAAAAGAAAAAAGGGAAAAATATCGATATTTTTATTTATTAAATATTCTTAAGAAAGTTTATATAGATTCTCAAAATTCAAATATATATATATACATAAATTTTATGTAACGTATATAATGTATGTACGCTTGGTATTCGTTATCGTTCTTCTGCATCGTTTGATTTAAACTTGTTCTACTTTTTAGAAAAGTACCCAGTAGTTCCTGGTAAGAGATTTTGTTTTAAATTTTTTTTCTTTTTTATAATACAAAAAAGAATATAAAAACAAGTAAAAACATTATACTGAGGTACGGCTTACCATTAAATATCCTACATGACTCTATACTCAGTTATATAACGACAGTTCAGGATAGGGCTTTATGCAGGAAGTAGTCAAAAAAGTGATCGGATCCGAACGAGTTTCAATAACGTTCGTCCTTGGGCCAAAGCACGTCAATGTACCAAATTTCATTAGAGTGTCCACAGAACAAAAGAAAACAACACCAAAAGACGGGCAGACGAACAGACAAGTTTAAATCGATTGAGATTTACTTGCAGTATCATAAAACGTGGGTCTATGTCAACACTTTTTGGGTACTGCAACGTAACAAACAAACTCGTATTGCAAACGGTGTCTAGCATAATAATAACAACTTTTATGTTTACCGTTAAGTTAATAAAAATCAATTTGTTTCACATAAAACTCAGTAACGTTTAATCTAAAGAGTTCTTTGCTATTAATTATCCAACTCTTGGTCCTATAATTTATTTCTTTGGTCTAAAATAAGTCATGATAATAATAATAATAATAATAAAAAACAAATTAGAAAATTATATTCGGTAGTGACCGAATCTTTTACACCCATCACCGTTATCCTAAAAAGGACAAAAAAAGTAAAAGAACTAAATTCCCGTGCGTGTGGGTGTTGTAGTCGCGTGCTTGGAAAAGTTGAAGTCACTTTTAAATTCTTTTGCAAATTTCTATTTGCTCACCAATAATACCGCATAGTCACGCAGGCAGACACGTAGACAGACGAATAGACGGACATGTTTTGATACATTCCAAATGTGAAGGTGGCCAAGGATTTATATACTTTAGCTTTTGAGCCCTGCTCCTGCGCCTTATAAAGGTATCAAAAAAAACCTTTAGTTTTAATGCACTTTAATATTGGGTGGGCATGGTCAACTTTTCCCGTTTTTGTACAGGGGCTACTGCATCGCCCATAGAATATGCGTTCAGATATTTTTGTACATGGATCTGCCATAGTTTGTGAATAATGAGCAGAAAACAACTTTTTATCCCTATTCCAATTCCTGTTACTATTCCTTACATGGTGCCGTGGTGTGTGTCCTTCGACCGATTTGACCCATTTTCAATTCCAACTTGCGTGCAAGAACTTTCGATGTTTCTGCCAAATCTGAAGTTCTTACCTTCATTTTTGCGGCCAGGAGAGTGTTTATAACGGGCTTACACAGGCGGACAAACGGACAGACGAATATGCTTAAATCGGTATAGCATTTGACACTGAGCTATTGTACTTATTCGTTGTGAGGTTTCTGATGTTTCCTTCTGAGCGTTGCACACGTTTTGACGAGATTAGTACATCCCTCGTCTTCAGTAACGGGTATGATAATAGCACACTAACGTTTTCTTTGCCAAACTATAAAGGATCGTTTCGTCAGTATTATGCATGAAACATGATTTTAGAGATATACATTTTAAATATATAGATGTATACATTTTATCTATTCTCTGTTTATCAGGGCCATCTAGGAAGTTAGGGTAGCATGTTTTTCAACTGATCAATAAGTCGCATAAGAAATGATGCATTTCCTAAATAACTGCAAAGCTGCCCTTTCCAAGTTTATACCTAATACGTAATACTTGCTCCAGCTTTGTTTTAATTTTTACGGTTAACTCATATGTAAGGCTTTCTCTGGTTTAATTTGGATCCTCTAACCGTTAATACCAGATATCTTGATTGCTTTCTTGGGAATTAACCGCCTTATCAAATTCTTTATATACCAAGTTTAAAACGATTTCAGAGAAATCAAGTTAATACGTTTCCGATTTCGCGGGTTTTCAAGGAGTTATGCCATAAAGTCAAAGATTATTGAAAACCTATTAAAAAGAAAGCTCCTAACCTAACTTTCCTCTCTTGTGCCCATCAATGACGGTTGAAAGTATACTATTATATATAAAGTGTGTTTAGTCGGTATCAAACCCATGTCCATCCAATCCGTCCGTCCCTCTATCCGTTTCGGCAATCTCTCGCGCAGAAACTAAGATGCTGGTTTCAAATCCAGTGGGAACAGTGAAAGCTCTTGCGCGAACATTGGTACAGAGCCAAGTTTGTTTTCATATGTATACAGGCGATATAAGACCGCCCATAGAACATAGAACAAATTTTTGTCGCAGTGTCTGCCTTAGTTTACAAATGAAAAGCAAGGAATGTGGTTCTTTTTGTTTCTTTTTTTGAGCAGATATATCGACTATGCCTTACGGGCTGTCCTACTCGGGTACGCCTACCCCGTATTGTTATTACTATAAATAATTTAGTTTAGAGAAATAAATTCTAAGATTAAAACCTTAAAGTACTAGCCTGCTGGCTTTATTGAAATCCCTATCGCAGTTGGAATTTGGACCTACGATCGTCGACTCATTACAGAAACTCGAAATTTCAGTTTTACTTTTCGTTTCGTTAAAAAGGATTTGTCCTCAGTCTAATACAATTCTCTTACTTGTTCCCCGATATATATGAAGAACGCTTATGGACAGATGAGAAGAATGTGATATTTTCGCGTACGTTCGATTTGAAAATGAGAACATCGGTACTAAATGATTGCAGCTAGCAGTTCCCAAAAGTGATTATGCTTTTGTGGGGTCCAGTGGCACTTTTCAGACGAGAAAGTGTGAGAGAACATCGAAGACTTGACTGATTAGGAAATCTTGGTAGAACACGTGCCGTAGAAGTGTTTGCATAAAAGCACAAGATAGCATAGCTTAAGTAACCACCACGTTCAAGGGAGTGAACAGTGTCGCATATCCATGTTATGCAATAGTCAACGTAAGAAATTCATTTTCTTTCTGTTTTGCTGCTGCTGCTAGTAAAACTTCTCTTTGTCTGTGCCATATAAGAAAAAATCTTCCTGAAAACGTAAATACTCCTAAATATTCCAGTGAGCAAAACAAAAGTCGGCACCATCAGGGCTTTAAATACACTTACGCCCGCTGCCGGTTATTGTTAATATGCGAGATAAGTAATAGTTCAGAGAGTTGTTGGTGTATGAAGTTCTTAAAGGCTGCCACCACTATAGATACGAATTCACTGACAATAGAATCCAACGAAAAATATTGCGAAACGCGAAGCTTAGTTAATTTCCGACTGTGCGAATTTCAAAAAGTTGTTACGCCCGGCATGATTCTCCATTAGGCAGGCAGTGAATGTGTTAAAATGCATTCAATTTTGTATAGTTTGTATAGCAACCGCAGCTTCTTCAATTCTCAGGGGCGTTTCAAAAGCACATAAAATCCATATGTAGATTAAAATCCTGGCCTTAGTTAACATTTTTCACATTGTCACGTTTTTAAGTATGAAAAAGGCACACGAAAAGGAAGATAGAACCGTCGCCCTGTTTTGTTTCATGGGTGTTAAGGAATTTGATGTACTCGTTGTTTTATGAGAGTCTTTGTTTTTTGTATCTTTTTGTTTTTTTATATTTTTTTTTGCTTTTTAAAATCTTTTTTCGTTGTAATTAAGCTTCATTAACACTTTAATGGTTCATATATTTCATGTACAAGAGTAGATGTCGTTATGCATACGTACGAAATGCATTAGCCACACATATGCAAATCGATAATTGCTTGCATATGTGTTTTCTAGTTCGCATTGAATGAAGCATTAAGAAAAATTTATATCAATAAAAATAAAAAAAAAAAACATTTGATAATTATATAAAGTGGTCTAATTTTTTTAGTCTTATGATTAATAACTTAATTTTACGAACAGGCGGACAGGTTTTCACATAAATATTTCATATTTTGAAATTGTTTTTTCCAATAAAAACAAGTAAAAATAATACAAAAATTATTAAATAAGTAATTAAGGTTAATTAAGGTTAGGTTAAAACAAGTGGCCATATTGAAGTTCAAGGATTTGTAATTAAATTATTTCTAAGCGAAATGGTTAGATAAAATTTGAATCGTAATGAAAAAGTTTTGATTCCAGTGATAAAGGACATTGGCAAGTTCAAGGTTAGCGGGATTTCATACGGCTGTCCTAGCAGTCATCGAAAGACGGAAGTGAGTGGACTTACTATATGAATCCGCTCGCAGTAGTTGAAACGTTCTTTATAGCCCTTAAAGAAGTGCTGACACAGCTGAGTTAACCGGACCCGCCTGACATGCTCTTGACTGGATTTTTTATCGACCTATGTACACACGATTCTTTTTTTGTATGCAAACGACAGAACGTTGTGCAATTCGTTTTCCTTTAATAAGAGCCCATGTAGCAACGAGATACAGAACAAACGCTAGATGATGAATGATACACTAAATCGAGGCCTCGTAAAACTATATGAATGGGGTCGCGTAAATAGGATAAGCATCAATGCCGCCAAATCCAAAGCTGTCTCCTAACGCAAAGGAAAACATGTGTGCGAAGCGTCGGTAGACGCAGTTAAATGCTTAACCCTTAAAGCAGTGCAGAAAGTGCTTCATTGAATCCGATATTCGTACTATTTACATCGCCTATATCCGGCCAAAATTGAAGTATAACCCGCATATTTGGGGCGGGAGCATCCAAACCTTGTCTGGAAGCCTCTCTACTGTATGCAGCAAAAAGTTCAGATGCATATAGGTGACGAACGTGTGTCCAAAACTCTCGCTATCTTTGGGCGTGAACGTGAAGTGGGCTGTGTTGTGGTTATGTATAGGTTTGCCCAGGGCAAGTTTTCTTCAGAGATGAACGAGATACATCGATCAATTAAATCCTTCAAGACGACTGCACGTCTTTCTCAGCGTTCTCAATCGCTCTTCCTGTATTTACCAACCTACCGGTAGTACGGTTTCCTGCCGTACGCGATGTCTCCATTTTGAAATCGAAAGTGCACAAACACTACTATCTTTCTTCGCCCCATTCTTCTTGCAACCCTTTCTGATCACCATCATGCCCGCACATATGGAGGACATCCTCGGAGTTTCCGTTTATAGAAAAGAAAAAAAAAAGAAAACTCTTGAACGAATTTTGAGCACAACATCATTTGCACATCCAATGCGAGGTATTATTATTTGATGGTAATTCGGCCCAAAAGTGCATCTGCCGCTTACCGAAACTTTCCAAACTACAAATATTCTACATGGCATTGCCTAGTAACGAAAATGAAAGATTGTTCATCCTCTTTTATTTATCAGCCTATCAATTCTCGTGAGCATATAATACGCCGTAGCAGGAAAAAGTTTGTACGAGCTTTACATATTTCCTTCGGCAATTGAAACTTCGTCTTTTCCCTTTCCTAGCACAATATATTTTTAGTAGTCACTTAGCAACTTTTAAGCTTTGTACGAATCATAAGATAAATGTATATCTGTGTGTCTACCTTCTCATTAAATTTTGACAAGTTCACTTTCTGGGCATTCGACTAATCCACTTCTTGAACAAGTTTCCGTAGGTCTCTTTAAGCTCTTAGGTTTATAAATGTAAGTCGCAGGCAGTTAGAGTGAACAGGATATAAGTGCCATTCTCTATTCCGTTTCTATCAACTCGTCTGCCAATAGTTCGTTTAATGGGTAAACTTTTTCATTCTGCAATAATCTCGTCACGAAATTAGTTAACTAAACTGAAATTTATTAATTTTTTTGCTTATTATTATATAACGATTATTGTGATATTCTTTGTTCATATTCGATTTTTATTTAAATCCGTATGACCTCTAAAAATATAGGTAGTAAAAATTCGATCTTAACGTTCGCACTAATTTTCATGTTTGAGTAAATTTTTTGTCTTTTCTTTTATTGAATTTTTGAAACGCGTATGTGACAGAAATATTTGTACTATAATTTCTCACCTGTCCTTTATGAGTTTTGAAACGCTTAAAATTGTTGATGCATTGCAAAGAAAAGACTACAAGACAAATGGGTAGATCTAGGTATACTGTGAAGGTCATAAATATCATATCATTTCATATCGTTAAAGTTTATTGAACTTAAAAAAGCTAAACAAAAGAAAAACAAACTATAAGGCTTTTAAAGTTGGACCTCTGTTGCCCGAAATCCATTTGAAAATGTGTCAGAAAATGTTTTCTCAAATTTTTTTATTATCGAAATAAATAATGTTTTGTATATTTTTAAGTGAATTATAGCATCAAGCGTATAAAAAATATTGGTATAGAAAAAAGCGAAAGGCATAATATTTACTCAGTAAAATTATAAACATTTGAAATGCTACTGAAAATCGCGAAAATCCCATAATTAAGCTTTCTTGTTAAAAAATAAGACAAATTGCTTTAGAGAAAGAAATGACATTGAAAAATTATATGCTTTCAATTACAAAAACAAATAGTACAACAATAATTTTATTTCAATGATATCTAAAGTTGTCCTCCATAAGTACGTGCGTAAGCGTAATGCTATAAGAAAACTCAATTAAAAGTAAATGAAAAAATGAATAAAGAAACAAAAAATATTAGAAATATTTTTAAGTACACACACAAACATATGCTTCACTTTTCAATAATTTTGACAATCCTCAAGGTAGGCAATAAGCCTCGATATTAGAATGATGGAAAATATTGGAGGTTACGCGTAGCGACTTAAAAAAGTAAGCTATTGAGAAGGGTTTCCAAGTTTTTATTATCATATCTTAAGCGGAAGACTGGTGGGATAATTATTTTTCTGAAAATGCCCAGGACGTATCCTATAAAACACAGATGGTAGTCCTCCTGACTGTCCGTTTGCCAGTTCGTCTGTCCGTAGTTGTACTTCTATCTGTCCGCCTGCTTGTAGGTCTGTCGATCCACACGTCCTTCTGAATTTGTGTTGCAAACATTCTCCCTTTCCCGGAAAGCTAAGGCTGCCGCCTTCCAATACCGAAAATTCGTTTTAAAAATGGGTCAAAATGGGTCAGACAACACGCCTGAAGTGCAACGTAAACGGAAAGGATTCCTGTTATTAAAAGTGAAAAAAAAATTGCCTCTAAACTACAGCCGCTAAAACAATAAGATTTCTACGTACATTCTAGGTACAGTGCTACAGAAATACGATTCGTTCACCCTATAAATAAGTTTTTTATTTACTTTTTTTTTTAATTTTTTTCTTCAGGTAAACAGCAATACAACTGCAGTCGAACACAATTCTCTTATTTATTTCAAATGGTTAACTTGTGCAATAATTCGACTGAAGATAATCATTATATCCGTCAAAAGAGGACGAGTAAATTTTTTAAAAGGGTTTAATGTATGGCGGTATGTTTCCGAGCCGTTAAAATCTATTCACTCATGAATCACAGTTTTACAGTGCAATGAGGGTTTGAAAATTTCGTTCTACGTGATTAAAAAGGAAATTGAATGAAATCGATCCACAGATCTTTTTTATTGTAGACATTTTATGTTGGCATTTTTCGATTGAATACATCTATAAAGATCCTCTCTACGCTAAAGATGAATAGATATTGAACAACTCGAACGGAGTTCGACTTTTATCTTTCGTTCACTCAATTCAAAAAAAATGCTTCTAAATTTTTAACATAATTGCTTGAGCGCGTAGGTATTCCGAAGTCGTTCTATAGTTTTCTTATTTTTTGTATATAAAATGTTATTTTATTCTTTTTAAATAAGAAAAAAAATGTCGAGAAATTAGTAAAACATATCAATTTTAAGATTAAAAGCTTATTTTATATTTAAATAAACTTATACAGTCTTACCCTGCCATTAGGTAAACACAGTTAAGTTGATATTTAAAAAATAAAAAAATTAAAATGAAAACAAAATTTGCGTGAGTTGTCTGACGTAAGTTATGCTACGATAAGACATATGAAAGCCTGTCAATGTGATATGTGTCTACATTTGCTTTTCATTTATATTTTAAAAAGGGATTATCAGACAATAAACTGACATTTAACATTTTGCATACATAATGAGTTTTAATTGTAGAACTTGGAACAAGTCAAACACTTATGTAATAATCATCAAATTTAGAACATTTTAGCACAAATTGTATTAAACAATATATGGACAATATATACGCGACTGACACCAATCCATATTTTCTCTTTTTTTTTTTTTTTTTTTTTTTTTTCATTATAAATATCTGTTAACAGTGGAGAAAATTAACTCACAATTTATGACAATAACTGCAAAAAAAAAAAAAAAAAAATGGTGTTACTTAACTGAGAGAGTAAATGATTAGCCCCAGTCGAGCACATATGTCGACTATGCAAACTATGCAAGGAATAATGTAAACTTTCATCTGACATAATGAACTTAAAGAGTAAAGGTCCTCATATAATACATTGTGGATGTCCGTAGCAAAATTGAATGAACGATAGGCGGGTTTAGAATTTAAAAAATTTAATTTAATCTTGGACGAACTTGCGGGGCGGTAAGATCAATTTCGATCTAGCAAGAATACCTAAAAAGTGACGCGATCGTCTGCGCTGTTCTGGAAGCGTAGCTACGACTGCGAGACATAGTGAGGTGATTAGACTTTAGAAGAGCAGCAGTAAGAAAGTCGAAGTGAATTTTCCAAAAATGCTCGCATATAGTCTATCATAAGGAGACTATATTTGGTTAATTTTTTTTTTTCTTTTTTAATACGACCAACAATTTATGGGACGTCTCTTATAAGACAATGATGATCAAAAAAGGTGGAGGAAAAGAGAAAGATACAGGGAGTGGTCGCAACCTTAAGGGATGTTTGTCCAGATCGCTTTTGAAGTTGACGTCGACGGCTTAATTAGACGAAATGCAAAGGTTTAAGAGTTACGTATAAGTGATCTGCCCTCAGTTGGCAAGACGATTCTGCAGTTGAGAGGGCCTATACCAAAGCCAAAATACCAGGCATGAAACTTTGGAATGACCCAAACTTTCCCCTCTGGGCAAAACCGCACTAAGATTTGAATTCACGAAAACACTGACTTGACTGTCACTAAACGTACTTACATATACACTCAAACATTCAATTTTCTGATCGTAGTCATATTACAGTTGGGCTACAAGCATTACGAGAAAACAGCTTCACTTGATGTTACCTCTAGGAAAATTACCGGGTGTGTGCCGGTATGAAAGGAGTTGTACGAATAAAATTATAATAATATTAAAATATTTGATTCAACGCCAATTGACCAAAGCTAACGCTAACGCTTTCCCCACCCTTTTCTGGCAATTCGTTGATGCCACGCCTTAAAAAATCTCAATTTTTTGCACAAATTCGCTTGAAACAAGGCGTTATTCAGCACCGGTATGGCGCGATCCTGATGAGTAAACCGCATGGACTGACACTTTCCAGTTGAGTGGATCTGACGTATCATAAACCTATTTTGCGGTATGGATGGATGGGCGGATGTCCTATAATACTATAATAGTCGCGACAGCGCAAAATTATCTCTCTACCTATAGACATAGAATGAAATGCGTTTCTCTGTTCACGTTGATTAAGGCTTCTGATGCGTATTTCTCCGCGCTATAAATATCTGGCAAACTTAATATACCCCCTGCGGCGATTGTAAATATTTTAAATCAATACAGTAGAGCTGATTATTAAAGTGTGTCTGATTGAAGCTTCGCCCTGATAAGCTCTTATCGCTAACGAGATTTTTAAAACAATATTTATTTTGAATGCATATGTGCGGTTAATTTACTTTCTTTTATGAAATTTGTACTGCAGGCGCGACTGATTATTTAAATTTTTGTAATAATTTTTTTTTATTCAATAGTTTAAAATGTAACATTAGCTTTAGCCATATCTGTCCACCTGTTCATTTACTGAAGAAATTAATCTCAGTTTCAAATTGTGCCTTCGCCTTTTTAGTTTTATTTAAATCAAGGAAACGACTTGATCTTATGAGTGAATAGATAGATAGGCCCCACAATTTTTGTATCACAAAAAAGTTTAATAAATAATAAAATCGTTTGGTCCCTTCAACTTGTATTAGAAATAAATTGAGTTATATTCATCCCAAGCAAAAAGTACTATATTGCTGGGCAAGACGAAAGCCTATCATACTTGGAAAAGCAGAGAATTCAAGAGGAAATTTAAGAACCATATAAAAAATGTGTTGCCATAAAAACAAGCTTAACAAGTAACACGACTAACCGTCATACCAAGTCGCTTAACACAATTATTCGTACGACGATTTTTCAAGACAACGCTTTGCAGGAGAAGAACGGACTAATTCGAATCTTTCTCTACGGCGTTGGTCCTTATAGCAAAATATCTGAAAAATTGCTATAAGAAAACAAGATTGACGGACAGAAGGACAAGCTGCAGATAAGTTTAGCTTGGGTCTAGCTCCCGGTGTATACAGGTTTAGTGTATACAAAAGTGGTCGTTGATTTATATTTCCAAACAAAATAAAAATGAAAACCATATATTCGGACGGTAACATTGCGGAATTTACTTCGTTGATAGGCATTTTCTTGAGGTTTTAGGTAACTTTTAGACCTCGTTTAACTGAGCAGGCTAACCGTCTCTTCTACCCTACCCAAGCAAACCCATCGGATTTTCTATATGACAGGTGACATATATGGACAGCTGGGCAGCATCACATTTTCGTTTTAATTTGTTGATTTAATTTGTTTGTTGTTGATTGTTATATTGTTTGTTGGTGTTACAGACTAACTGTCATCGAATATTCCACGAAATATATGAATAAGGGAGGAGGGGCGTTACATTTTCGTTTCAATTTGTTGAGTTGAGTAGACTACACGACTTACTTGGATGTTTGACCTTGATAAAAGAAGTGGTAGGCGTAAAACATCCATCAAATGATAAATAAAAAAAATTTATTTATTTTTTTTAAATTTGAAAAAAATATCCCTGAACACTTGAGGGTTTTTGTTTTTGTTCCCCTCTTATTGAATATTAAATGTTTGTTTTCCCTTTTCGTTTTATTTGCGACATGAATGACGCATGTTGTCGCATCGTTTGCCCCCCCTCGCCTATTATCGAAACACATTCGTTTGGAATTTAGCAAAATTTGTCAAAGGCTTTGCCGCTTCAATCAAATACGTCAACTAATTCAATTAAATCACAAAGTAAGTGTTCTAAGCACTAATAGTTCGCATCGTAAGTTGACATGTTTTGACATTTTCTTCAATTAAACACTTGCGTGCGATCATTGTCTGTTTCTTTGTTACAATAAATAAAGTTTTTATAGTTGACAAAAAAAAAAAATAAAATAAATAAAAGGAAAAAAAACCATTTAATTCGAAATAAAACAATAAAAACTCTTATTATTTTTTTTTTGTTCTGATTTATTAGTTAATAAAATATAATTTGTTTTTTTCTTTTTGGTTTTATCTTGCAGTCATCTTTCGTGTGATTCATAACGATCGTCAAATGCAAATAACTCCTGCCCTGTCTACCTAGCTATCCTTAATTTTTGTTTTCTTTTGTAAAACTTAAATCAATTTTGTTTATGTTTTATTTACTGATTGATATTCATATGGATAAGTATGCCCACATACACGTTAACATTGACGAGATTAAATAAAGTGCTAAAATGCATTGTTCCGGAGTGTTTTTGTACGTCTGACAATGGCTTTTGTAATATAAAAGTCAATAAAGGAATTGAGTGTAAATGTCAATGCCACACAGTAAGACAAGACCCTGAACGATTTGTTTAAACAATTGAAAATTTTGCAAATATATATAATGGAAATAAGAAATGAAACGAAGAAGAAGAAGAGAAGAAAAACAGAAACCGAAATCGAAAACGAAAATGCAAACAATGAAAATTTTTAACACAAAGTCATTTTATTTATATTTTACGCTATTTCTTATGAAATATATGAAAATAAAATTATTTAAGAGAACAGAGAAATCAAGACGTCAACTTAAAAACGTGATTTTGCCTTTTTTTTTTTTAATTTTTACATTAAAACAAATAAATTATGCAAGACCGGTCCAACAGGATAATTAATCATTTTGCTTAGTGACGATTTCCTGACATTTAAGACCGCTTAAAATGATAAGCGATCCGTTCAAAATCAATACTTTAGAACCTATCACGCAAACCGTATATGTATATGTATTCATAGGAAAAGTATTGTATAGTCAAGTATGCGAGACAATTACCTAAAACTCTAAGAAAAGTTCAATGAGAAAATTGGTTTGTTACGCTTAGAGGAAGAGACGTTATGCGGGTTGTCTGATGAGCTTCCGATCCTAAAAAAAAAGAAAAATTAAAGCTTTCATTGTCTCACTGTCAGTCTACACACTTCTCCCATCCATTCAACTCGTCCGGTTACTAATATGGGATACGTATATATGAACACAGAATTGACCATGACACCACTTTGAGGACATACGTATCTGCAGTTGTGGTTCTTTTTCTAGCTTGAGCATCTGATAGCAAAGTATCGAATGATGCCGAAGATGCCAAGATTCATGTTGCATCGCATCCTACTTGGGGGGTGAAAAGTGCATTTATTTTGAGTACCTCGGGCGAAACTGAATCTCTTTGGCGGGAAGGTGATATTTTGTGTGGGTCTCGTGAAGCAATTAATATGAAATACTATCGAAAATTATTGTCAACTTATCGAGTATCAAAAAAGTCAATACAAGTTCATTTTTGAGCATGAAACCGCTTTGTAATGGATTCATCTACGAAATCGTACCTCAACGGCTTATTCATTGAACTCATATCCTTCCGGTTGTCACTTATTTACGTCGGTGGGATATGTAACCGACTTGCCGAACAACGCTTATATGAAAATGTACGAAAATGGCTCGACGACTGGTTTGCCTCAAAAGAGCAACAGTTTGCCAGGCAGGAAACCCGCAGCCCTAAAAATATGTAGATCTAAACTTTAGCAAAAAAGGCATTGAAAAAGTGATTAGGAATGGGATCTCTTCGAGATAGCGAGCATTGAAGGTTCGTTCGCCTTTAAACGAGTACGTAAAACGTAAAATATATGAAATAAATATTACCCGTGAAAAGTCGGTTACAGATTCGAATTTTATTCGCTCTCTCCTTATTTACGTTGAGTCAATTTTCGATTACATAATCGGTAACATCTTTAAACGGTTTGTTTGTACATAATTATAAGCTTCTGTTAGATATTTATTAATCGTATTATGTTTTTGTTTTTTTTTTTTTTTCATTTTTCTTTTTATTGATTCGAGATAAACTTCAAAGTTTATTTACCGCTTTTACCACAATTGGGTTTTTCAAAATATAAATTTAATTGAGGTTTTGTCGTTTATCCATTAATTATCGAAAACTAAATCACTTCTTTCTGGTGCTAAGGCAACAGTCGAATGCTCCCTTAGTCGTATCGTAGTTTAACAAACCTAAACAACTAATAAGGATGGATTCGTCGGCTAGTCTGTAATTAAAATAAAGCGCATGACTTATGTTTAATTTCGCAAGTTAAAAAAAAAAAAGAAGAATGCTATACATATGTCTACATCGAGTATTATGACTTCGCTTGGACACGTGAGCTTTAACTGATACTTGTGCGGTTGTCAATTATACAATTACGTAAGGATTGATTAAGCCATAGTACAGTCTGTTTGTGATTTCCTTCAAATATGACAAAACAAGCATTGACTAAGCTATAGGACGATCGGTGCTACTACCTGACATTCTTCTGGGATGTGCCCAGTAATTTACATAGTATCATCATATCAATCGTATGCATGTGCGATCAGTCTGCAATTTTCATTAGTTGTTTCGAGTCACCTGTCGATATGATTACGAAAATTGCAAGCTTTGTCTAAATCATAATACGATCAATATGCGAATTGCTTAAGATGTGTCCAGAAACTTGCAAATCATACGATTGTGCGATCAACTTAAAACTTTTTAAGATATGTCCAGCAACTTACCAATCAAAGAATCGCGCGATCGGTCTGATATTTTTTTAAGACGTTTTAAGCGTCTGCAAACGCTAACTAAGATCAGTCCGAGATTTCCTTAAGGTGTATCCCGTTTCCTGATCAATCATCTGAGTATGTAAGTTGCTTAAGTCCCAGCTTGCCTTAAGATTCGTCCAATAATTTACCAATCATATAAGACTTGAGTACGCCATAGTATGATCGACTGACATTTCTTCAATACGTGTTCACTAACCTACCAATCAAGCGCGATCAGGCTTGAAGTGTTTATACGCTGTTTTCAATAATCTACCATTCGTATAATTATGGACCTTGTAAGTGTCGAGTGAGACATTGGACGATTAGTTTGAGATTTTCTTAAGACGTATTCGGTAACTTGTCAATGATACAACTAGGGAGCTTGTAAGCTTTGATTAGCCAATGGGACATGTGTTCTGATTGTTGTGTAGGAGACATTATTGCTATGTTCAATAGCGTTTTTTCTTGTGTATAAAAAAAAAAAAATAAACAAATCAATATTAGCCTTTAATCCAAGTAACGATACCTTTCACCCCTTTTTGTTGTACTCCCTCCAACAGTCAGAAGATCTTGCAAATATTTTATATGAGTGAGTCAGTTAGTTTCCTTAAGTCTGTCTGTCTGTTCGTTTACGTGTACAACTTATACCTTCTTATTCATTCATTAACGGTTGCAGTCTTCACATACTGATATTAAAATTTATTAGAAATCCGGAAAATCTTTTCATCTACAAATAAGTTTTCATGATTGGCACATAAATAACTTCAACGTTAACATAAAATTGAAATATTTTAATCATGTCGTAAAACGTGTGACTATAACATGCTTTCCATTATAATTTAATTAATTTGCAGAGCATTTACAAAACTCAAGTCAATTAGCTTTCCCATGTCGTAAACATTAGTTTTACGTGGCTTCATCGGTATAATTGGCAATTTCCTGTTAATGATTTGACATAGAAATATGCATAAAATCTCTGTGAGACATTTGTCTCTCAGTATGGCAATTCAGGTTGTGGATGTGTGGGTGGACAATAAGTATTCAAATCCGTTGATGGCAGCATGTTTCTTGCATACAATAAAAAAAAAAAAATTATAGTAAAAATAATAAAACAAGTTTTTCCTGAAAGACCAAACGCAGCAGTTTTAGTCGAATATGGATAAAATACATAAAATTTGACCTAATTTTTATATTTATAACAAATGCAAAAAGAAATATATGGAGGTGTTAGCGAATATGGTCAAATATTTATAGTACAAGTAATGCATATAGATTTGCAACTAAAAAAAAAAAGGAAAAAAAAAATCAAGAAATCAAGAAACTTTTACTGAAAAAGGAAATAAACGAAAGAGAAAGAAATTATGTTCACCTTAGATCGAAGCAATCTTTCGCTATTTTCTGCCATTTGTGGATTCAGAAACAAAAAATATGAAAGCTAAGAAATGAGCAGACATAAGGGTGGAGAGACTTAAGAAATGAGCAGATCTAACATGCTATGTAAGCGTAAGGATTCGAAATCGTGAGTATCTGACAATTTACTTACAGTACTCAAGCCATTACGAGAATATAGATGGCCATGCTTACTTCTACACGGGTAGCCAAGGTGAACTTCAAGGTGTAAGCTTTTAATTTTCAATCATTTTCCCTATGAAAGCCAAAAGGTGTAAAGGATAGACCGTAAGACCTGTTGCTGATAGATATATACAGATATATATATATATGCCCAGATGTATGTAGATATATATATCCCTATGTATGCAGACAGATATGTATGTATATATATCTATATATGTATAACCCATAAGGTCTAAAATAGGGTTGTTAACGATATAGCATTTGGGTTGCTGCATACGTGAGTAGTCGGTGCTAGCGGTTTTAAATATCAGTGCTTAGTCATAGCTATAGTGAATGTTTAATCTGTAAGGTCCTGGCAGTTACTAGCAGACACCTATTAAGCTACGATCACTCCCTAGCTCCTTCCCGTTCTCCACTTCGTTTTAACCACAACCGTCTTAAGCGCACAGGGGACATCTCCTGAGAGACATAAAAACAAAATTTGACAGCTTAAAGGTGTTTTGAATGACGCATGTACGCAACCCATCGTCTTTTTCCATGAGTCAGTAAGTTACCTCAAAATACAACTCTGTCCATCAGTTGTTCGCTCAACATCTACTTAACGATGTAATTTTGAGCGGTGCTAGATTATTGAATAGAGAATATTTTAGAAATTGAAGCAAATCTTTAATTTCAGACGAAGCTGTAGCTGACTTCTATATAATGAGTGAAGTTCTACAATACTTATGTAAGTACTTAGAACTTAGTTATTCAAATCTGAGTCGTTGGATTATAATAATGAACTGGAAATATTGCTGTAAAAAGAATTTTTAAACTAATTTTGCGAATCGTTTTACTTTAGTGAAATGCATACAACTTAAGCGGTTTGCAATGCCTTTGCTAATGTAGGGAAAACGTTTAAGAGTCTTAATATATCCCCTGTAGTGGGTGCAACAAAAAAAAAAAAAGGAGACAAATAAAACGAAACAGTAGCAAATCAATTGTCTGCAATTGTCAGATTATCAGCGATAATGTAAAGAAAATGCCGAATAAGTATGAAAGTGAAAGAAATGAAGGTAAAGGAAGTATGCAAACAACTGGCAACATAGCCTGACAAAGTCTTTTTTTTAGCAATCATTTTGCATGGATAAACTGTTTCCCACGCTTGAAATTGAAGAAAAGTTTCTCGAGGGACTTTGTCATATAAATTCCGTCTATTGCGAAAGTGGTCTAAATCTATTAATTTGAAAATAAGCGCAATAAAAGTACACGAGGTTTTATTCAAGTCATACATACACCAAATTATACATATTTTCACTATATATATATATATGTATATTTGTTTTGTAGAAATCATATGTGAAAACTGATATTAAGCCATTTTCAAAATGAACGGCTCATATGAAATATTTTAAACGATTTATTGCGTTAATGAAACTTTACTTTACTTCACTTTAAACCGGGCATATATGCCTGCAGTGAATGGTGATTAAGACTCTTACTCTTACTTGCGATCATAAGGATGCCTATGCATTCATCTCTATAAGGCATGCATATGCATATCTGATCATCATCCGACTTGATGCGTCTTTTGATTGATCTTTTAAAAAAGGTTAAGTGCTTTTCATTTAACCTTCATTGGTTATTTTTAATTTTATTTTCCTTTATTATTTAAAATTTGCTTAAAATATTAATATGCATTTGATTTTTTTGCTTTATTCATTTTTTTTCTTTTACTAAAGCACGTGTGAAATTCTTTTTTTTTTTGTTTATTAAAATAATTGCGACTTATTTTTTTATTATAATTTATTTTTTTAATTTTCTCTCATCGTTGTGTTAATGACCTAAATTTATATTCCCACCATATGTCCATAGTCAGTCCATAGATGATTTCTAAAATATTGTACGCATTCAATAGCATTTAGAGAACAACAGCAACACCATTTAAACAACACAAAATCGTTTTAGATAAATAAATAAATACAGTGGATGAGTGAGCGTACGCTTAACTGAAAGCTTACATCTATCTCTTCTTTATTGATCGATCGCTCAATTAAAGAATAACAAATACGCTGTTCAGCCTTACAGCAACAACAAATGTATGGAAAATGAAATAATATTTAGATTAACATCTATTCATTAAACATAGGCAGTACCCTATGTCTTCAGTTCTAGGCAAGAAGGGGCAAATTAAGAAGAAATAAGAGATGGTATGGAACTTAACTTAACTAAAAATGTCTGAATATATAGCAAACAAAAGGTGTAGCAAAATGAGCCAAACTTCATTATACCCTACGCCAGTTGTTGTACGTGCTGTCTATCTACCACTTGTGCTACAGGGGTATATTAAATTTGTGCGGATATAAGCACTACCCAAAGACACACCTTTTGTTATAGCGACCGATTCAAAACTACTTTTTGAATTAATCTGGGTTTGTTTGTCCATTTCTCTGTCTGTCTGCCTTATTTGGTTGCGTTTTAACCTACAGGTCGTAAATTTTGATCGGACGACCTCTTGCATCTTTTGTAATTGAAAGTCTTATTTTGAAAACTCGTTATATAAATAACCACCATGTGTTTTTTAATGGTTTTTTTTTTTTTTTTCTTATTTAAAAGAAGAAACTTAAGAAGAAACACTTAATTTATTTATTATTCGATAAACGTTTAATGTCTTATAAGAAATCAATGATGAGGAGATTAGGTGAGGACCATAAAAGCTTTTGATATGCCTTTTACCTTTTAATTTTTTGAATATTAACTCGTAAGATAGTAAGACTCGTTAAGATCTTGAGATCGTCGATGTATGTGTGATTGTTATTCGAAAAATCTTTTTGTAGATTTTTTCTTCTTTTGTTCGTTCATTCAGATAGATAACAAGATTCTTTATTAAGATTTTCTTCTCGTTCTTATTTTGAAAAGCAGTTTTGATGAATTTCGAAAAGTGTTTACTGAGCCAAGAAAAACTTTATATCCCCCTAAGGGATTCAATCTATTATCGTCCGTGATTAGTTCTGCTATTGGATTGCAAGCCACGCCGTATATCATAGCTCGCATATATAACAAATTAAAATTTTGACACAATTTGGCGGCACTTTGTAAGCCACTGGAAAAATGTGATTCCCTATAATATCGGGTGGGCGTGGTATATATTTTTTATTTCTATACAGGTCCTACAGCATCATCCATAGAATATGCTTTCGTATTTTTGTACGTTTGTCTGCCATAGTTTATGGATAATGAGCAACAAGCCAATTTTGTATTCCTTTTGAAAAACATAAATGTTCCCAGTTTACGTGATGCTATGGGCGTGTTCTTCGATCGTTCTGGTCCGTTTTCAATACGAACCTGCATGAAAGAACTTCTAATGTTTCTGCCAAACTTGAAGTCGACAACTTCATATTTGCGGTCAGGGCAACGCACATTACACCGACGGACAGAGAGACAAATTTAGAATTTGATGTTGATCAATAATATATATACTTTGCGGGTTCTTTGATGCGTCCTTCTGGGCGTTCTCACAAAATTAACATACTCCCCCCTGCCTCGGTGATGGGTATAAGAAAAGAAAATTATGTTTAATACACATATGAGTTATATATAACTACTTACATGATATATACATTTTATTTAGATCGATGATCATCGTAGGATTGCATAAAATTTGCCAAATTTTATATAAATATTTTTATATAATTATTTCATTATTTCATTTCTTATGCGTATCGCTGTCTTATAAAAATTTGGCAAACCTTATAGATATAATTGCTTTTTTTTTTGATAATTTAAGAATCTCTCAAGATGACTTCATAATCCTTTTCGTCGCCTTAATTTCTATCGCCCGTCTAACGCATTCGTTATTAATGTATTTGCAATAATAAATCAAAACCTTATTTGCTTAATCTTCTCAAGAATTTTGTATATAATTTTTGCTTTTTTCTCGTTTCTAATAACATGCTTAGATGTGCTAAGACAACGGCGGGCTTTTGTCGATTCTTCTTCACCATAACTGAATATTTATAAGAAACATATGTTAAATGCTATAAATGAGCTTAAAACTAATAACGAAATGGATCCTCATTATGCGTAATGCATACTCTTGTGTGTTCTCTCATGTGTTATTATTATTATTATTCGTATTCTATAATAGATATATAAAATAAAAATGTATTTATTTAATTTATATAAAAATTTCGGTATATTATTGAACCTATTAGACTTTTTCTACAAAAAGCGCAAAGAGTCCACGATAAACGAGAGATGTGTGTAGCCTTGCCGTGCAATTTATGTAATTTGCATAAGATTTGTATTAATTTTCTTTTATTAATTGCACGGGCGTGCATTTGTATGCGTCTATCTACAAAATTGCCGGAAGCCTTCAAGTACGTTACATTTTGAACTTATGGCAGCCAGCAATTGGTTAATACGCTCTTACGCATTTACCAAGAATAGATCTTATCGGAATAATAGACTGATTCTTCGCTTTTTGTTTTTTTATTAAATGTTTATTTGAAAATTTTTCGTTTTTCTGGCATTGTTTACGCATTCAGCTGACATATGTTCTCGTAGCGTCTATAACACTAACATAGTTTTCGTTTCTTTCTCTATTATATTACTTCCTCTTGAGTAATTTTTGATTTAAGGGAAAGAAAATCCAATTTGTTGAAGCATTTATGGCAATCAGTAGCATATGGCGCCCTGTCGAAAGACAATTATGTCCTGAGCGAATATGAAGAAATGAAGGAGAGAAAAATAAACTTAACAAAACTTTTTTTCTTTTTATTTATTTATGTTCTTCGTTTTTTTCCACTCCCAACAGGAAGTACAGTGTAACGCAAGCACACTTCCCATCCATTGGAAATATACGCATAGATGTATACACCATTGTATACGGCATCGTGAATAATTGAACGAATTTAGCCATATTCGCTTGCAGCTTCTCCCTGTGTCTATCCAACTGTCTGAAAGGTCAAATGACTGATGCAACCTCAAAGCTGGGTTCATTCAATTAAGTTTCCATTCCCGTTAAATTCGAACCCCGTATGAGCAGCAGAATGGATGACAATCACGGTTGCCGGTAGAGCAGAGGATGCTTAGCCGTAGCTATAGTGAATACCCAGTTACATGACACTTACAGTTTGGCTAATCAGGCACCAGGCTACGGACGCTCCTTATATCTTCCTCTTTCCTCATTTGTTTCTAAGCATCTCCTACATGGGTCGTCCCGTGACTGATTAGTCATATATATGTATGAAAAAAAGAGTTCGTAAATAGTTTCGTAATTAACATATAAAAGATGCGGTTTTATCCTTTATAAATGTTGTACATATGCAGTTACCTTTGTCGCTCTTGTCAAAAACGTGCATACGAACACAACACTTTCCTTTTCTTGCTTTGTGTTTACATTTTCTGGTTTACACGCAAAGGCAAGCGTAAACTTTCGCTTACTTGCGGTATGCATATGTTTGGCAATGATTTGTTGCTTGTAGGAGGTATAAAAGAAGACTTGTAAAGTCTCTTAGTTTGTCTGTCGATCAAGATCACGATTTAATTGCTTTGTCTAGCGCTATGGAACTGCTACTTTTCCCTTTGGTGGCCTTGGTTACAAAAGCCAAGTGTACCCCTCAGCTATTTTCAAATTTGTCATTCCATTTCTTCAGCTATTTATGTATCAATTCTGTTACAGTATGTTTAGTTAGGCATGTTTTGGTAGACTATTGAAGCTGTATTATGCTTTACTAAAAAATTGCTTAAGTATGTTACACTTCGGCTATGCCAAGTGACAGCAATAACTCACGCAAGACGGCACATTTGCTTATATACCCATCATGAAGATATGCGGTGTATATTCATCTCTACAAAGTATATATATATTCTTGATCATCACCAAATTTTAAATTGATTTGATTAAGTGTGTCCGTCTGCCCATATATTCTTGATCAGCAACAAATTCTAAATTGATTTAAACATGTCCGTCTGTCTGTCCGTCTGCCCATTGTAAACATTCTCCTGGTCACAGAAATTAAGCTGTCGATTTCAAATTTGACAGAACCATTGGAGGTTCTTGTAGGTACGTTGGTATTGAAAACGGGCCAAATCGGTCGAAATCGGTTACACGCCCACAGCACCACGCAAACTACGAACAACCCGATGCCGACTCTCTAGTATATGACGGGGTCTGTAACGGTTTTACAATTTTTAAAAAAAATAATTTGATATAGAAAAAAAGGAGGAACAAACCCATTGCGTATGTTTCGTATTGAAGCCTCTCCTTACCATTTTATGCGTACAGGGCTTGATGAGTTACATTGTCTTTTCTTTTTGTATATACTTTGTAAAAATGGCATTAATGGCGTCTTTAGTCGTATCATCATATAAATCTTGTTTTTCAATTAAAATTTACAAAAAAATAAGTTAACAACAAAAAACGATTTACCATAAAATATGAAGCAATTTATAAAACAGTGGGTGGTCGCAAAACGGGAATTATAATAAACAGAAATGAACCGTTAAATAAACTCATAAATACATAATAAATTATAAGACACGAAAAAGTGGATCTTTTACTCTGCCATCGTTTCGCCCTTTCTCGTGCCACCGTCTCAGGCAATGTGTTCTTAACACCTTTTCGCATCCTTTTAATACTGTGCGTTACAATCGTTGAAGTGATTTTCTGTATTTTCTCTTTTCATTGCCTCACATGTTCACATGTCCTAAAAAATATTATTTATTTTTTTGTGCTGATGTCGACGCGAAATTTGGGTTAAAGCAACAAGAAATACCATACAGTTAACCATATGTAATGTTTCACGATTTGTTTGTTAAGCTTTTCATTGTTGAAAACATAATAAATTTTAAGAGAATGTTTAAAATTCTATACACAATGTTGTGCCTTCAATATAAACAGATTATAATGGTTCTTAAGAAATTATTTTTTGACTTTAAAGAATTTTTTTAAATTTATCACGCCTCGATGGCCCATATTCCCGTAAGAGAAACTTGCTTAGCTTTCCGATCCGAGAGAGCCTCAACAGCAGTCAGAGGAGCGTGGAAATTTAGTTGACGGACATACATAGTTGCTTGAACTTCATTCCATTTTATTTTGCTTTATGCACACACCTCTTGGACGAACAAATAATATTTCATACCTTGGGGTCGACAAGCCATACATACAAAAAAGTTTTTTATTTTTTATTTTTTAATTTTTAAAGCAATTTAAACTTCAATATAAGTCAAGTTTATAGCCGTCTAATTCACATTTTGGTAAGCAAAACGTCTTAAAATTTCGCGGCAGATTCATGTCTTTTGAAATGAAACGAATTTTCACCAACCATGTATATCCTTGCAGCGACTATCCATTGAGATGTTGCAATCATCTTCAAAATCTTAAAATGTAATTGCTGTGAGTGCAGTAAGTCCGTTCAGTTCAACTTTGGTGAGATTAACTCTAATAAGCTTTAACAATATAATTCGAAACAAAAAAGTATGTATTCGTGTCATCAATTTTTCATGAGGAAAGGAAGCTGTCAACAGCGCCGCGCATTCACTCAGCTCTAGCTTTAGAAATAATTTATGTTCATGACAGTAATAGTTACGAATTTTTTTTTTTTTTTTGCTGTTGGAAATGAAGTCACTTATGAATTCACATCATATACAATTACAATACTTTATGAAACACAAAAGCAAAACAAAAAAAAAAAAAAACAAAAAATGTGTATTTATTTATGCGCGCTTATAGCGGAACTGATATCTTTCATTTGGAAATCTTAATTCGGGATCTAAGTCAGTCAGTCAGAGGAAGAAAAAAACGAGAACAAGACCAAAAAGAAGAGCAGAAAGTTACATACGAATCATTTATACCCTAAATTTGAAGCTTACAACAGTCGCCAGTAGCTAGCATGCTTTGGAAGCGTAAATACTCTGCTCTATTGCTCTCATACGAGATTCTTGTCAGATAAAGGATATTGCTGTGCATATCTAACATCAGACAAGCATAACGAATATCCGTGAAACGGCACAACGCGTATGCTGTAATTAAAAACAAATACTTAGAGGGTGCAGCGAAAAGAATTTAGAAAAAGTTGTTAAATAATTAATGCTAATGGGTAATAATGAAACATTTACCGCTTATCGACGACCTTAGAGAACCATTTCAAGTAGTCTTTAAAAAACAAGAATATGAGGAAGCGAAAAAGAAAATCACGGAAAGGTTTACGCACTTAATCACGTTGTGAAGAGACAAGCGAACCAATAAATAGGAAACGGATAGTCCGATGGACTTATGACCTATCGAGAGACGCAAGGTTTGACGAGTTGGGGGCAAAAATGGCTAGACAACACGACAAACGAAAGGACAGTTACAGAAATTTAGTGATGATTGTTACAGACCAAGAGAGAGGGAGAGAGAGAGAGAGCAGGATGAGAGAAGCGGATAGGAAAAAGAAAGAAGAAGAGAAGGAAAAGAGAAAGGGAAATAGTGCAGAATAAGTAGAAGTGAAGAAAAATAGAGAATTAAATGTAGAACAGATAGACGACAGTGTTTAAAAACGCAAGACGGCAAGGACAGAACGGTAAGAAGAACGAGCAAGAAAGAAATAGAGAAGAAGATAAAAGAAAAATAACCTGGTGGAAGGCAGGAAGACGTAGAGACGGATAAATGAGAAAAATACCAGGACAGATTGGAACGGAGAAGGAGGAGAGTTGAATAGACTGCTAAAGGCAGAAACAGAGCAGTAAACAAGCAGTAAGACAAAAAGGCGAATAATTGAACAATTGAATGAAGGTATAGATCAAACTGGTCAATCAAATGTAGAAGCCGGGTAACGAACGGAAGGACATGCGAACAGACTTATATGCAAGCAAAGGATTAGATGGAAATCATTGCATTATATGTAGAAACAACGCGAAGGACAAACGGACAGGCAAATGTACTCAGTAACGAACGAACACATCGAGTTTACGAAACCAACTTGTGGGTAAACAAGGACAGATAAACAAAAGGACCGATGGACGGACAACTGATTAAATAGATGACAACAAAAACAGATAGACGATCTGGCGGACATAGTTGGATCAATATCATTATTCTTTCTGATCTAAAATTTGTACATTTTATTGAGTCTTCGATGCTTGCATCAATTTATGCAAAACTTAATATATTTTCATTAAGAGAATAAAAAAGAAAAAAATGGATATTAATTGCACATGTGTTTGTAATAACATCATCATAAGCCACAGTTAAACGATTAGTGTAGATGACTAATGATCACCAAAACAAAAAAAAAAAGCTGCTGGTATTAGACATATAATGCTGAAGGGAATTTACCACAACATGACATGATTCAAATTCCACCAAAAAAAGAGAAAAAAAAAAAAAGAAAAGGCAAACTTAATTGCTGTTGTTGTGGTACTCACTCGTGCCATCATTCTGCTTATCATGATCGAGAATAACGCAAAACAATAGCAACAAAAAAAAACCCAGCAAATATCCATCATCTAGAGTGGCGGCAACAGCAGCAGCAGCAGCAGCATCAGCAGCATCAGCAGCATCAGCCGCATCAGCAGCATCATTTTATATAAAAAACATGTTGAGTTACTGAGAAGAATATTTCTTGTCGTTGCGATTGTTGTTTGCGTTTTGTTTTTCCTTTTTTTCTGCTGAGTTGTTACGAGAAACATTTACTCCAACGCAATCAAAAGAAGCCACAAACCATCAGCATCATCATGATCATCATCTTCATCAACGGCAACAGGAACAACATTCGCTTATTGCTCTGTTTCATATGTTAACGTCTCTCGAACATATTCATTTCTTTCGTTCATTGTAATCAATTCAAAGAATAACTCGGTGCTGGCAAGTGACTGCAAACGAAATTGTTTCGCTTTTGAGGGCATATGGCGACGGAATTGTGTGATTTTTGTGTTCTTTTTTTTTCCTTTTTTTCTCTCTTTGCATATTTTTCTTTCTGGCTGTTTTGTTTTTGTCACTGTTGTTGTTGCACTGAATTGTTGGGTTGTTCAAAGGATTGCATATTTTTGTTGTTTTTTTTTCATTTCTTTTTCTTTTTTTTTTCTTTTTATTAAACATTACAAGGCGAATTGTTTAGTCGTGCGGTTGGAGTGTCTGTCAAACGTGTGTAAGGCTGGCAAGAAGGCAGTCCAGCCTGTTCTGTGAATTGTGTTAAACTGCATCAGAAGAAGTGTGATGTGTGTATGTGTGTTGAGAAGTGTGGGCTTTGCGGAGACCAATTGAGTGGAAAAAGTCGATTTTAGTTTAAAGCAACAACAATGTTTACCAATAAAACATTATGAATAAGAAATATTTCAACTTAACGGATAGGTTTTTGTAAAGAAAAAAAAAGTTTTTTTTTTTTTTTTAAATTTTTTTTAAATCTTCCAGGTTTAAGGTTCGATAAAAAAAAAACATAGGAATTTTTTTTTTTTTTATTTTTCAAAAAAACCTTGCTGTTGCTACGAACACACATACACACTTACACACATAAACACACACAGACACACATATGCATATAAAAATAAAAACAGCAACACAATGACGACGACGATAGCAACAACAATAACAACAATCCACGAATGACCGTTTTGTCTCTCAACGACAACAACGGCCTGACTTATTCAGCCTTTTGCACATTTTGTGCACAGTTGCGTTCCTTACCTTCCAGCATTAACAACGAACGCCAGATAACATTTCTGGTTCCTCCCCATGCACAATATGAGTGAGTGACTTAAGTGAACGTGTCATGTGCATGGGATTCCTCTTATTATTATTAACTGATACTCGTTTATTTCGCGTTCATCACTTGTTCAAGCAACGTCTGTTCCTCTAAAAGAAAAAAAAAAAAAACGAAAATAAAAACAAAAACAAAAAAAACGCAAACAGACATTCGGTTTAACATTAACTTGCTTGCTGCTGATCAAAGTTATTTCGCGTGTCTCTGTTATTGTTGATGATGACGATGATGGTGGTGCTGGCGGTGGTGGTGGCGATGGTGCTGGTGGAACATGCAACAAAACATCAGCATTAGCGCCACTTTATATGCTTCAAAGGAGAACAAATGCCAAAAAAGAATTCTTGAAATTTTCTCAGAGACTAAACCATTCACGACTACTGCTTACATTACTTCCTTGTTTTCGTCATCGTCATTATTACCATCGTTGTCATTATCATCATCGTTGTTCTCATCATCATCTTTTATAGAGTAAAACGGCTGAGATACGTTTTTCAAACGTTGTCTGTGCTATGGTTGTTCTTTATGCCACCGCATATGCACAGTCGACAACGTACATTGAACTTGTTTGCCGTAGTTTGGAAGTTCAACAAATTTATGCAAATTTTTCATATTAAACAACAACAACAACAACAACAACAAAAATAAAAAGAAACCTAAAGAAAAATCCATATTAAGTGATTGATGTGCGTTGATGTGTTAATAACGTGAAAAGATTTCCATACAAAAAAAGAAGCAAAATCGAAAACGAAAAGAAAAAGAAAATCTCCCATCAATGACGTGAATAAGAAAAAGGATGAATGAATTTTAAGGAAAAAAAAAAAAAAAAAAAAATACATGCATATATAGTTTTGTTTGTTTTCATCTAATTAATTAATAAAAAATTTAGCAGAATAATTAAACTTCATTTCAAAAGTAAATATAAAAACAAAATAAATCGAAATAAACTTAAAGAAACGAATATTTTTAATGAAAGTCAATTAATTAAGTTGAAATTAAATTAAATTAAATTTTAACACTTTTACACGTGTTGAAAATTAAGAGAAAACTCAAGTATGGCCTTTCAACGTCTTGGTAAAACTCTGCGTGAGTTCATTAAGGTAATTAAAAATTTTATTATCATTGAAAATGAAACGTAAAAAAGAAAAAAAAAAATTAACAAACAAAAATTTTAAATTACAAAACGACGAGAGAATATTTGATTAAATGTATTTAATATTTTTTACCAAAAAGCGCCTGCATTGTGCCAGTGAGAATCTATTGGGGTTGCTTCGCAAGAGAAGTGATTGCAAAAATAAATTTTATTTATTTCATTTATTTATTTATTCATTGCATAAGTGTTTTTCTCATCTTTTGTTTTATTTCTTTTAAATTACGTCAGAGAAAATGTCCTTTGTTTAACTTGATCCCGGTCAGGTGGAGGTAGAAAAGGATTGTACTGTAAAAGCTTCAATGCAAATTCATCTGTTGCCTGCAATGTCTAACACAGAAGAGAAACAAAAATCCAAAAGGAAATAAATAAATAAAAATGCAAAAAAATATATATAGAGAAAGCGTGGTTTACTCTCAAGGGGATGGAAACCAAAGATCTTCGTGCCATTATTCAATTTACACATGAATTTAATCTAAAAGATATGTAAGAAAGTTTCGCATGCTGACTAATGACCACTTTAAATAGTTCTGGTGTGCACCTGGAACCGTTCTTATGTTCAGATCCATATCGATCAAATCGATATTAACTCTGAGCTGCGGATTTATCATATCCGGAATTGAGAATCGAAAACCCAATAAAATACAGCAATTTTTTACTTATTATAAGTAAGTTAGTCTGTCTGTCTGTCCATTTGCGAGACTGCCTCATATCGATTGCTAAAAAGTTTATAGTCGCATGGAGTAACAGGATATTGTTAGTTTGAGTCATTGCGATGAGCTTGCGATATGACTGCGTAGAATCTATGTCCATGCTTATCCTCGTTAAGCGTAGTTTTGCTTTAACTAAACAGATAAGACTGCATTCAGTCTTCTGACAAATCTTTTGTATGGCGCACGTTTGATTAAACTGCTTTTCATAATTCCTGAAAGGAAGTGGAAATATGCTTAATAGTCAGTCATGTGATGTCTTGGGCTTTAAACGAGACATTAATACTAAGGTGAAAAACTAAATTATATGTTATGTATATATGTTCATAACATTAGGTATAAAATATACAGTGTATACTATGCAGGTCTCATAAATGATCGAGCACTTAGAAAATTAGCTTTTAGGAGGTACGGACTTTAAAAGTCCTTTCAGCCTTGTCGAGGACTTAATTGGAGCACACTCTACTCCAATTATATATGAAAGTCTTGATTATAACCTTTACGCGAGATTATAGATTAGGTTTTGCCAGCTTTGAATAAGTCGAGCTCGAGAAGATTTACTTTCTGTGCTGTATTTGAGAGAAGACGATAACTAAAGCGTGAAAACTCATAGTTCACGCCATGGGGATCCATTAACATTAAAGATAAAAGCGAATATCCATACCTGGGGCAATCAACTGAATTTGCTTTATGCACAAACTAAATATTCACCGAATATTGATCCTTGCGTTTTAAACCATTCAATCGATGAGTTGATGTTTACTAGTGTTAGTGTTCGAAATGTTATGACAGCGTCGAATGATTAATAAACAAAATTAAAATAATGGTTAACGTCGAATAGTGTTTTGAACGACGTTATTAAAATCATTTCTTTCCTTCTTTTTTTTAAGCAAATTGTTTAAATTTTTTTGGTATAAAGCGTTTCATTGTATTATATATTAGAAAACACGACAAGTTTTATGGAACATAACTGCGAAAGTTTGCACATTAACTCGATTACGATGAGGACAGAGCACAACCACTCAATAGCGCAATACTGACAAAAAGATTTCCTTTGAAAAGATTTCCTTCGACGGCGGAGATGATACATTAGTTCTTCAACTCATTGGGACCTTCCTTGGAGCTTCATCGAGGAAAGCTCAGCAATTTTTCAATTGTTGCAAACTTTTAAGATTATGAACTTGTGCAATCCAGCCCTTGTACTTACATAATTTGTGATGCCATTTAACTTGCAAGGTACTTAAAAGCGCTGTAGGAATAGCTGCCTTCCCCGACTCTTACCTTAAAATTTTAATTTTTAGTTAATAAATAACAACGAAAACAAAGTTAGTTAACAACAGAAATCGTCGACTTCGATAAATGGATCCTGTGAACCTTGAACGAAGCATTTTCCCAAACTCTTCCACTTTGTTTTGAGCATATACTTTTCATATGGTGGTCTCAAATGATGGTAGTTGTGAACTGTTCCGATTCTTGATCCAAAAGTGACTACAAACATGCATTTATTGCTAAGAAACTTTCCCGATCAGAGGGCGGTGGAGATAGAGAGAATGCTTCCCCCAAGCTACCGACCACACCCTATATCTCTATTCCAACCTAATTTTGACTATCATCGGTTAAGGCGGATATCTCCTGACTGACGGGTTATATTAAAATAAATAAAAAATTCGACGCCTTTTTTTTTTGTTTTAATTTATGTGAAAATTCAAATTATTTTATAAAAGTCTTCTTAACTAACAAATTTAAATTCTCTTCAAGTAAAGCACATACATATAAAGCAATTTTTCAAAAACTCACTTAATATTTATTATAAACGAGGCGGGTGACATAATCACTCCATTTGAGATCAATTTATGTGCGTGACTTTCTGTTAGGTCGCGCCCTTGTCAACGCAAACAGCGAATTCACAGAGATTCAGCCGATGTGTTTGCCTCGGTACACTGTTAGCTAATTTAACCTTAGATTGTCAACAAAATATTGGCGCTATTGGCGCTGTTGGCGCTCATCTCTAATAGGCTAAGAAAAGTTGTATTGCAATTTTTATTTATGATGCTATAAATTTTATTATCAAATTAGCAAAAATTGCAACAAAAAGGAAAAAAAAAGTCTATTTAAAAAATATTTGCACTTAAGTGTCACTTTCGCCGCTTCTAGTGTCCGCTGCTGTGGTCATTAATGCATTTTATCTGTTTAGAATTAATTCCTAGGTTTAATTTGCGATAGACAACATTGTGTGCTAACGATTTTTCTATTTTTTGTTTAATGCTTTTCTGATGTGCACGTCTACGCCAGCGTTTACTGAGCCACATTGCAGCATCCCATTGCACGCAAATACCACTCCTTTCTTGCATACATACACGTATTATAACAGCATTTCGTCTCCCCGTGCAAGTTATTACTTTTGAAAATTATTTTCGTGTTCACTGACGTATAACACAGATTTAAAAAATTAAAGATTATATATATACCTTTGCCTCATGTCAAATAAGTGGGTGGTAAAAAATAAATAAGAAAAAAAAAAAAACACAGGAGCAGTGTTTTAAAGCTCTAATGATTGTTATTATTAAAGAAATAGCGAATAACAAGCGACAGACAGACACCATATTAAGAACCTTTCGATTATTGAACTCGATAATGATCGTATAATGATATATCATTCGGTTACTTAGCCCATTTTTCCTTAAAAGGGCTTAGCAATGCAAACAGTTTTCAGTCTAAAGTATTAGCAAAATATAATTTTCCCTATAATGCGCTTAGATGGATGATTATGGATGGACCATAACCTCGTAATTTACGAAAAGCAAGGTAAACACGTAGTTGAAAATTAACTTTAACTTTCACATTCAGCCATTTACTAAAAACAGCTGAAGACGAAAGCAAGAGTTGCATTTTTTATAGTTATTTACCCCTCAGCGTGTCCGTAATAAGTTTCTAACATTTTTGAACGTTCATACGATACCAAGGACTACAGTTCTGGCGGCCAATCGAGTATGAAAAACTAAGTTGTCGCTTTTATAATCAGCTGTTGGGCGAAGACATGATGACTGCCCTGCTTCATCTAACAGGGTTGCCGAACTCTTAAACGAGTAGTGAGTGAACAGCCATAGATATTAACGTTACTTCACGATATTTGTCAGTCATTTTTCGTGCTCCTCTATAAAAAACACAATCCTTGTTTCCGAGCTTGAAACATCGAGTTGTTGGCTTCAATTTATTATGGTTTTCTTGAAAAAGTTCAAATCGACTAACAACAGAGAGCTACGGAATTGCAAATTAACTTATGATACTATAGCGTTTACTTGAAGTGACTGTACTTTTCTTCTTATATCGCGAATACAACTCGAGCTACACTCAGCTGCCTATTCTGTTATGAAGAAGATAATGCATGTGAATTTTAGCTGGTCTACGATACTTAAGGAATTTAAATTTGAAACGAATCCATGTTAAAAAGAGCTCACACTATTAAAAGTCAACGTCTGAAAAATCTACACAACGGTCGCTTTGTGATAAAACTTTTGTTGCCGTTTAGAAGTTATAAATAAATAAAAATGATTAGTAATCTCCTGCCTAAGGGACAAGAGGAATGGCTCGTTAAGGGTAAAATTGACGATTTTGACTAAATATGTCGCATCCTCACGTTTCGGTGCCTAAATAAGGTGTTCAAATTTTCGACGTTTCGTTGAGAAATTTTATGTCGGTTTGGATATTTTGATAAACTACTTACCTAACAGGTTTATACACAAACACTTTGAAGAACAGTAACACGCTTCGCTAGTACTTCTTCTTCACAAGGATTGTATTACTTATAAAACCATAATGGAAAAAATTCATTTTACAGCTATTTTATGAAAACCCCAAAGGCTGGACTACTTTCGCTTACAGTTCATTGCCATCTAAAACCCAGAGGTCTAAAAGATTTGTACGACGAAGGAAAAACTTTATTAAATCCAATCAACCCTTTCTCTGTTTAGATGTAAAGTCAACGAATTTGTGCACGTGTGTTATTTATCTTAAGCATCAGAAATTGATGTGCGAAACTTTTAGTCGTGAAGCCTTTGCTTTCACTCTTCTCCCTAAGGCAACTTTCTTCAGGCGTACTCTAAGAGAGACCGAAGAATTTTTATAAATCTTTCGTGAAGTTTGCAAATATTAGTTGGTTTTTTTTTTCATGAAATTTGTGTGTTTCTATGATTACGTTAAGGTCTATAAGGTGTATCTTATCGTACCAGCTCTTATATTATATAGTATTGAGCTAATCACCTGTTTGTTTCATTTTCACATTCACGGCATAAAATTTACGTTGCATTTTTCGTTTCACTGTTCTTGTTTAGTTAAGATTTTATAACTAGACATTCCATCCACACTAGACACTTATCCTATTAAAAAAAAAAAAAGAGACTGAGTTTTCAAAAATTGTAGTCTTAAATTGACGGAGATGTGGGCAACAGCCAGAGGCAATTGATTTAGAATTTTCTGTCCGTCTGTCTATTTTGTTTTTCGTCTTCAACCTGGCCGTAATGTTTTGATGAAATTTTGTGCACTGATGTGTTACGGACGACCGCTATTGAAAACAGTTCGGATTGGATAACTTGTTCCCTTACTCCTCACATACTTCTCACCTTATTTTGAAATGTCGTAATATGACTAACTTTAGTGATGGCCGTGTCCCACTACAGTGTTTTCACATTTTTTAACAGAATTTTAATTAATTATTAATAATTAATGAATAGATTATCAAAAAAAGTAGTTATTGCGCTACTAAGACTTTTGTTATATATTTTTTTTAATTTATTATTATAGCAATCTCTGTAATGACTGAAATTGAACAAAATGCTTTTAACATTTTATCGAATTATTATAATTGCTAAGCTTTAATAAAGCTGAATGCATTCATAAAGTTGATGAAATAATTCTCTGCCATATATATGGCAATAAAAATGTAATCACGTTACGGTAAAAAAAAAAAGCATAAGAAGAGAATTCTTTTCAATCCAGTGTTAATTAAAAATGAAATGGTTTCTGATTTCCAATAAGGAAAGTGTTACGTTGTTCTCATGAGTTTTTAATTAAAAAAAAAATAAATAAATAAATAAATAAAATCATTAAGATTTCATCTTTTACATTTTGTATTAAGAAAACCAATTAAATTTTTATTTTTAACTATTTATTTAATAAAAAAAGGAAAAAAATTAATTGATTTATACAATATTTCTATAAATCTTTCACAGCCGCATGAGTCATGTGAACTCATAAAAAAATAATTAGAAAATCAGCCGCATAAACAAAAAAAAAAAAACTAAGTTTTCATAATTTTTTTTGTTTTTTTTTGTCTTAACAGCGAAACACTATTAAAACAGTTCACTGTAGAGAGGTGAAAGGCAGATTATTTAGTTCAAAAACAAAAACAACAACAACTTTCGTATACAACGAACCCACTAATTACTAAAACGCAACGTCGCTCTTTCTCTCGAAGAGAAATAAGTTCGATTCGAACGTAGAAAAAGCACCAAAAACAAAAAAAAAAAAATAAATGCAACAATAAGAGCCTAACGGTTAAATGGCACGTTCTAAAACAAATTTAGAAATACTCGCTATTTTAGAAAGAATTTTCGGCAACTTGCGGTATAAACGCTACTGAAACCGCATATTAACACAGATATACAATGTTGCTGTGATCAATGTTTAAGAAAAAGTCTCACAATCTCGAAGAGGATTCGAAGAGGAATGATCGGCTGTTAAGCAATAGATTTTGTAAAAATTTCCGACAATTTTTTTTTTATTTTTTTTTTATTTACAATGTTTAGTGAATTATTAGTTATTTATGGATGATAATATACATATGTGTGTGTGCGTGGGTGTTTGTTTCGATATACATATCCAAGTTTGTTAAATGCATAAAAAATATATCTCGCACATCTTCGATTATTAAGCGTAAAAAAAGAATGCCTAACTTGTCCGTCCCTTTTGCATTTCTATTGATATGAATGTTATTACGCATGTTATGTTATTACATATACTAATATGCTTTCCACTCTACCCGGATAGGCAGCAAATGTTTAATGGGCAATTCTACTATCTTTAGGATGTATTACGTTACGTGTCCTCGTAAACATGAAAAGTTATTACAAATACGCGATTTCGATTAGATAAACTAAGTTTACACGAAATTAACAACCTTTAGCATTAAGCGACATACTCTATATATAAAACTCTTTTTTTACGTGATATATTTTGACCTGATTTTAAAATAATACGGTGTATACAGAAGTCGATCGGTTTCTGCTCGCACACGTGTTGAAGACCAATAGCCGTCATTAATGACGAACGTGATTGCGTTCTACTCGCGACAGCATTATCGATCCAATCCGTAATAAAGACGCACGCTTATTGCGAACGGTTGCTAATCCCCGAATTTCAATGTAAATTTTTTATATTGTACTTATGGACCGCTCTTTTTTTTTTTTGTGAAGAACGTATCTGGCATGTGAAAAAAGAGTTGGGTGTATGTGGTTATGCACATATATATTCTTACGAAAATGTTTTTTGGATTGAGTCTGCATGAAAACTCACCGAATTCAGAAAAAATGATTTATGATGTTGTACCTATCGAACATTCCGCAGGAAAAGTAATTAATATAAAAACGTCACAATGAAGTAAGCTCTTGATAACTTGGAATATTTATGAGAGGTAGAGTCAATTGAACCGTGAAAGTTAAATCGTAAGACAATGGAAGAATGGAAGAAGGTTGAAATATAAGATGCTTTAAATAATACACTTGTAGATACTGGATAGATCTCCTAAGGATTGTGAATAAAACTTACGTTATACCTACAAACTCACAATACAATCATGCGGTGTTAAAGTTAATAGGAGTTGTATAAGAAGTTGAATAAAATCTCAAAGAGACCTTGAACGTTACCGTGTAAACAGGGGAATTTACTAAGTCAAATGCTTTTGCGCGACCGCTGACGTTGACGATGATGAAGCTTTGTTTTGAATGTAGACAATGTCCTTTGCATTGCCAGGAAATTGAGTAGAACCATCAACTATCCAGGTCTTGAAAGCTATGTACGTGCAGCAAACTGCACCTTACGTTATAAAGTCAGCTCTTTAAGCATTTCTTACCTTCAATATGTTACTAGGCGGGTATTTGTTACGCCGCATGTTATTACTCAGCACCGCTAACTTTCCCATGGCGTCCTTTCCATCCTTTTTATGTGTATAACCTAAGCAGAGATATGATTCAAAATGCTTTACTCCTACCGAACATTGTTTACTATATTTAAACAACTTTTGTTAGAAAGCGATAAAATCAAGTATGAAAAAATTCGTTTTAAGCTAAATATTCTATGTGTTTCGTTTGCTTTCTTTTTTAATGCTTCTCTTGTTTTAAATGTGCGCCGATAAATAATAGATGATGCGTAACGCATTGAGTAGAAGAGAGGTCGTTTGAATTAAGACACCTTTTCACCTCTAAGCTGATTAAGATATTTCGACTAAATACTAGTTAGAAGGGGTTGGTGGGATTGATTGAATGAAACGAATTTGCCGGCTCTCAGTAAATATCTCCCGCATGTATTTGTTTGTTGTATTTCCCCATACAAGAAAATAGATTCGAATTTAGACAAACAAATTTTTCGCAAAGAATTTTTTCGATCAGTCTTATTTCGATAATCGTTCCGACTCGGCGGCATAAAAATAAAATGCTTGTTACCCTCGCGCGTAGCAAACAAGGCATAGAAACAGAGAATATTTAAAAAAATTATAAGAAATTTTTTATTTTTTTTTAATTCAAAATATTTAGGAAATTTAAATATATTCATTAATCAATCTTTTGCAAACGGAAATGTTTGTTGTCATGTGTACTTAAACGATGAGCGAATGTCATTAATTTATACGAAAATATATATTCGCGTTTACTGCCTTTATTTTTGGTGTCTTTTTTTTTTTTTTTATTTTTGGTTAATAAATTTTAAAGAAGTTTATAATAGACGTTCCCTCTCACAGGCTGAAAATTGCATAATTAAAACAAACCAAAAAAAAGGAGGAAAAAAAATTTGCAAAATCTTGAAATTGAAATTGAAATGCAGCCGAAATTTCGCATTTTGTTAAAAATACATCTCGAACGCGATATAAACATTTAAGAAAAAATTGCTCTTGCTTTCGGTGTCGGTTGATTTGTATGCAAATGTTTATAAATTTTTCAATTGCGCCAGCAAACAATACATGTTTAAGACATTGTGAACACATTGTATGGCTCTTATTCTATATGAATTCGTATAAAATAAACTAAAAGAAAAAAAAAAGAAAAAATATTAATAATATTCTTGCAAACTATTGCTAACCGGGCCGCGCAGGCAAGCAGACAATCAGACACGATTTGCATTTTCTATGAAGTAAGAAGAAGGAGGTATGTGTGCTTGAGAAAAATGTTTACAAATGTTTAGCTTTTATAAAAACAAAAATAAAACAAAAAAACTAAAAATCTTAATAATTGAAATTTTTTATTTATTCATGAAAACTTTGCGGAATTAATATGAAATTAATTTTGCAAAAGTTTGTGAGATAATAAATAAGCAGCGACAGGGAGAGCGAGGGGGAAATAGATTGGTTTATATCAATGAAACCTTTTTTAAGCAAATTTGGGACCTAATGCCAAGATTTTGTAAGATATTACAGAGCCTTAGCCTTTGGATAGCTTGATAGCATGCAGCAGAAAGTTTACTTATTTATGGCCCATGGATGTAATTGCAAGATGTTGGAAACTTGTTAATTATAGAATTATGTGTAATTAAGATTGTGATCATTTATAGGACAAATTGAAAAAGAAAAAACTTCCTATCTCGATATAGAGAAAGCAGAGAAATACATCGACAGGGAAGGACATTGTTGTAGGGGGGAAATGTAATGAAAAATTCTGTCCAGGTTTTATGAAATTTACGGCGAACACACAAAACAGATGCGGAAGAACTTATACGCATCATTGAAAAGATCTTCCGTTTAGAGTGACACTTTCAATCTTTCGCATAAGGAATAATAAAACAACAAATAAAATTTGTAAAAAGAACAGACGTGAAAATACTATAATAAATGAATAATTAATAAAACTTTTCAAAATTCAGCAAAATTTGTGCAAAAATTAAGAATTTTTAGTGAAGAACCAATCCTTTTACTTATCCGAATTAAGAACAATAACAAAAAAAAAAAAAAAAATAAGAAGACCTATAGAAGGATTCTTTTCACCAAGGTTTCAAGAGTTACGTGTGAATATTCAAAAAATAAAAAAGTAAAGGGTCAGTATCAGTATGTCAAGAGCTTTTGTAGTCCGCGTCTAATCTCTTGATCGTTCATTTCTGAAAAGGTATAAAATGCGGTCAGGTTTACGAAATAATAAACGAGGGGCACAATTTTGGAAACGTAAAAGTGGTCCGATCTGAACCGCTTTTAATAGAGTTCGTCCTTGAGTCAAAATATCTCGAAAATTGCAAACTGTAGCTTGAACACAAGAAAATAAGACGGATCGACGGACAGACGGAAGACGGACAGACGGACAAATGAGCTAATTTTAACCTTCTGAATCGCTCGAGATAATAAATAGCCGGCCTAACTTAAGTCCTTCTGGGTGTTGCATGTATCTACACAGGCTTAATATGAGCTTATATAACAAGTGATGTAGGGTAAAAAAAAAGCTCAACGTATCAAAGTAAATTGTAGTTTGTATTCAAGTTTAGGCATTTCATGTCTTAATAACCATGGCTTCGAACAGACTGGCGCCCACTGGTGGTCCCAATTGCTAAACACTCCGTCCAGCAATAGTTGCGTTATGTCTGCGATAGCCTGACAAATGTTGAAATCTCAAGTACGGTAAAGTTTACTGTAGCGAGCGCTCACTAGGTCACGCCCACAACCCCCCTATCTTTTTCTCTTTGCTGACTTCTTTCTGGCCGCCACCGTATTACACGAACAGGGGTACCCCCTGAGCGATGGGTCGTATTAATAAAAAAAGTTGAAAAAATTCATTTTTTCAATTCTGTTCATAATAAATTTAATACTGCGGAAGTGTTATTCTTAATTGAAAAAAATAAGCTTAGAAAAGTTTTCACATCATTTGTTTGTTATTGTGTATTAAGAGTCAATGCCTTACATACTTCCAAAAACAACAAAACAACAAAACAACGAAAGAAACAAACAAGTAAATTATATTCGGCCGCAACCCACCATCATTTTGTTAAAGAACACTGAAGAAAAAGGAAACAAGTAAACGTCCAGCGTAGTTGTTTTACCGATGTGGCTCGTTTTCAACGTCAATCGGCGTGAAACGACTTGCAAGGCTTTTGCTAAACTTGAAACCGATATCTCCACTTTTGCGGTCATGGACAGACGGACAGACGTACGAACAGACATTTCTAGAATGCTTCCGATTCGATGGGAACATTAATTACATGGTCTCTGAGGCTTCTTTCTGGGTGCTGCAAACCATTTGGTAAAAGAACGACATTTTTTTACGCTATAAGATTGCGTAGGTGTGGTCGAAATTTCCGATTTTTGTACAGGTGCTGCAGAATCATCTGAAGAATGTAAATGCAAATTGTTGCCCTGATATCTGTTGTGGTTTGTAAGAAAAAACCAACTTTTCCCAATTTTTGAAAATCAGAAGTGACCTGAGATTATGTTGTACTGCGATCGTGTCCTTTGACTGAGTGCGCTCAATTTTAATGCCAACATGCGCGCAAGAGCTTTAAAGACTTTTGCCAAGTTTGAAGCCTGTTGCTACATTTCTGCTACAATATTTAGCACTGACGCTACATAGACAGATAGACAGATTAGGCGGATGGATGGGAGGACATGTTTAAATAGATTTAGAATTTAAGGCTGATCAAGAATATATACACTTAATGGGGATGCTGAGGATTCTTTGTAAATGTTACCAACGTTTTCACAAAAATCAATAAACCCTTCATTCTTCGGTGATAGGTGTAAAAATGGATAACATTTGTCTGCAATGCTTTTGCATTGCTTGGCATTTTCTTCTGATTGGCTCGTCCGTTAATGTCTTGCAATATGCAAACGATCATTAAAACGCGATTTTTTTTTCTTTTTTTCTTCCTCTACCATTCTCTCAAAATAGAATTTTTATGCTTTCGAAAAAATGAAGAGCGATAGTCCAACTGATTGTTACGCTGAAATGCCTTTGTGGTTTCCTCGGTGGTGGCGGTCGTTATGAAGACATTTATGATAATTAAAATTAATTATATTTTATTTATTTTCTTTTTAACGTATTTTTATTATTCTTAATTAATTTGATTTAATATCAGTTTATTATGATTAATGGGTTTTCGGGTTTTGATAGGCATGCGTTTTTTTGTTTTTGTGTTTTCTCTTTCTGTTATTAATTTATTTTAATTCATTTCCTATGCGTCGGTCATTGTTCATTAAACGTTCATTAAACTTAAAAATTATTTTAAAATTCTTGACTTACGTTATTTTATTTTTTTTTTATATTTTTTCTTTCAACTTAAATATATTATGTCTGCATTTAAAATAGATTTTTTTTTTCTCTTTCATATTATTTTCACAATTATTTGTTTTATTAGGTGCAAGACATTAAAATAATTGCGATATTGAATAAATTTTTGGTATGACAAGCGCCTTCTGTTCAATTGTGGTGTTTGTTTACTCGATTGATTGACACAACTCGTCAACGGCTTGTATGTGTGTTTGTATTTAATAGAAATTGTTTGTTTATTTATTTGTTTTTTGTTTATTTATTTTTCTATATGTTTAGGTAGAGACTCTCTACCAATGGCCATTGACTTGCTTTTCAATTACAATTGCTTTTCATTATACCCGCCGCTGAAACACATTGAGGCTATTAAGTCTGCTACTTTGCTAGCAACATTCAAAAAGTACACGATGGACACATCATTACTTACAAATATACATAAGTGATCACCTAAGGTGTTGGAATCAATTTAGTTAAAGTCATTTTTTGGCACACTTGTGTATTTATCTAACGAGTTTTCCAATAGGAGTAATAATGATACGACTTCTCCTCCACCACAAGTGATATATAGTAAGCATATATTAAGTTTGTTAGAATATATATAACAACGCAGCAGGATAAAAGATAGAATCATGGTTTAGTATCTAAGCTTGTCCGGCTCATATTTCCATCTGGCTGTTCGGTTGTCTGTCCGATGTCTGCCAATGTGGTCTTGTGTTCAACATCCATGCCACAAATTTTTTAAACATGTCGCCCTTTACATGCGGACATAAAGCGAATTAACGCCCCATATGTCACATCCATGCATCCAATGCCCGTTGTTATGCCCATTGTTACAAATACTTGGCAAACGTAATGCGCCTTCTGTTGCTCGTTTAGTAACCAAACAATCCGTTTAGCGATCGACTGAGTCGAACTGGAACCTGGTGTGATAAAATTAATTTTCTTTTTCTTTTATATTGTTATGTTATCACTTTCTATTTAATTATTTAGTTACTCTTCGACGATTTCTTGTTTCTTTTCTTTTCTTCAACATGACATGTTCAGGAAAGGGCACATCGATTAGAATCAACAATTTTTTTTGTTTTTAAGATTAAATCTTAAACTATGACATTATGGAGTAGAACATCGATTAGAAGGCATGGGAAAACTCAAAGTAAACAGTTCAACTCAACAGTGTTCAGTCCAAAGCAAACAAGACAAACTATATTTTAGGCTTAAAACGATAACTTAAAGCTTAAAGTGATGAAATTGTAGAGAAAAGCATCGATTAGAAGCAAGAAGAAAGTTTAAAGTAAACAGTGTATAGTATTTTAAAGGTTAAAGTCCTAACCAACGAATACAAATCTTTAAGTATGGGTCACTGCACTAAGATTTGAACCGCGCTTGACAGTCGCGAGTCTTAACTCCTTAGATGATCTTTTTATTTTACTACAATTATTTCACATCAATCATACGCACCCTTGTCCTTGCAAGAATGGGTTTTTCTGGCAATATTATTATCATTTAGTCTAACACATCCCTAAGCATTCGTACAGGGAGGTGTACGACAAAATAAAATCGTGGAAAGTATTACAATAACATTGGATTTATCTGAGGATATAAACAGTTTGCAACGTCTGCCAATATCACATCCTTCTATTGCATCCAACGTAATTGACTTAATATTTTCTTTGTCGATGGTGCTACGTAAATGCCGATGCCATCTTTCTAATTTCGACTAATACCGGCTCGACTAATACGAACACCATTTCCCATACTAAATATATCATCGTCATTTAGAACACACAACTGAGAATATCGAATATCCAAAAACTGTCAAAACGATTTAGAACTCGTTGCTCAAATTAGTCCGCCTAGTGAGTATAGCGATCGGTGATACTTCACTTGTTCATACTGGCAGCCATTTTCAAGTATACCTCGGAATCGCAATAATCCCTTAAAGAAAGTGAGCTTTAATCGTCCGTTTTGTGGCACGAAAAACAATGGATACCCAGCTATTATCATCGTGTCCTTTAGATATTAAGTCCTTATCTTTCACTGCACTGGCTGTACAGTATAGTGATATATTTTTGATTACTTCCCGCATTTTAATGCACTAGTATTTATGATAAAGAAATATTTCACTAACACATTTTACAACAATATTTTCATTTTGTTTTTTTTTTTTTTTTTTTTTTAATTTAAATAAACGCATTTGTAAACGTGCAATAAGCATTGGAACATTATGCAGAAATATATGTGCATTTTTTGCCTTATTTACAACTTAATCGTATCTATTTGTCTCATTGTCTACACACAATATGTGTGATATGAATGTGCATGCAAATATTTAGCGTCGAAACATTCTGTTAACAATATATAAATAATCTTTTTGAATATTTTTGTTTTTAATTAAATTTTAAAAATAATAATAATTAAAATTAAAGAAAAGAGAAAACAACAATAATAACAAAGATAAAAATTATTAAAATTTAAAATCAAACCTCAATTAGTTTCATTAAGAGAGGAAAACGACTGTACATTTACTGACGTGAAGTTAGTCCACTGTAGGCGTAGGCCACATTTCTGTCTTCGCACTGGTTTCGCACCTCTGCTAAGGTAATTGTTAATTGGACGATATTGAGAGGATAACGAAATCATCAGAAAAACTAAACAAAATTAAAAAAATGGAAAAAATTTTATTAAAATGTATGTATACAGACATGTACGCAATATATGTATACAATTGCCGCAAGTTTACAGTATACAAAGCATGTTGTCATTCGTTCTCAAGAGTTAACACAACAACACAAGCTTTTAGGAAAATCTAATTTCTTTACTATGTTGACGATTTACTAGCGCCAAAACATCCCCTTAAGTGCGCTCTTCTTACACACACAAGGGATGGCCGGGCCTCTCCACTTTTCTTTATTATTTGTTTTTACTCCACTCCACACCACTTGTGGTACAAGGTATATTGAGTTAGTGCGGACGTGTACAACACCCAGAAGTTCTTAAGATAGGCCCATCTTTCAGTATACCGATCAATCTAAGCCTGTCTGTCCGTCTAATGTCTATCCATGCAAATTTGTGTTCAAGCTACAAATTTGGTGTACTGACGTGCTTTGGTAAAAAAAGCCACCCTATTGCAAATGGTTCGGATTAGTTCACTTTGTCGACCACTGCCCATATTACGCCCTATTCCGAAAAATAGTTATAAGAAAAAAATTTGCAATTCTAAAAATTTCTCAGCTAAAGTGACTAAGTAATAGTATTTCGACATTCTAAATTGTTGCGAAAACTCTCAACCGGCTGGGGTAATTTATTGAACCACCCCTCATACAACCCATCCCACGAAAAGTGAGTATTTATGTGGCAGAAGAGTCTAATTTCCGATATTTCATGGTGAAAATTAGCTCATAATAGTAAATTGACGAAGAAGTCTACCTTACCGAATTTGTGCCACGTAGGTCTATTTTGTGCGTACCTCTGCACATAAGCATTCTCATGCAACGTAAACCTTTATATGTCTAATTGTTAATGTTTTTGTGATGAAAGTTTGTGGGTGATAATAATTAAATGAAAAAACTAAGTGGACCTAACTTGAACGACATGGGTCTGCTGGTTGGCCCCACTCCATAAAAGATATCCCAGGAGTAGTAAATCCTTCGGCAAAAGACTTCTGCGGAAAATTAATTCATAGTAAAATGTCAGCAAAAAAGTTACCGGTAGTAAATTTGCACCAAACAGCTCTATTTTTTTGAATTCTAATATATGTAGGTGCGATCACGAAACGCAAAATCTTATATGGAGAGTAAATTTAAGCTTCCCATTTACGGGCTTTCATGACTATTATGGCTTTGCGTGGAAATAATGTGCCCTTTTTTTACTAAAACGAGCCAATAGCTGTATTAGGCGAAGTGGTGTAGGGTCCCCAAACTATAATCTTCTTACTTGTATTTGTTTTTACAACTGTTTAAGAAAAATTAAGTGAATTTGCTTATTACCCCCAAAATCGAGGTTCTTAGGATGACTATTAAGCATTAAGGTCTTATCACAGAGTATGCAACATATGAGGAATTCGCATGATTTCAATCTTCAACGAAACTACAACCTGCCATTTGTAGTTATTTCAGTGACGCTACGCACGAGTCATGTGGGAAACAGCTCTACGCTGTTCTAGCGGTGATTATACTTTTCTTACATGTGTGCGTAAGCTAGAATATTTATTAAAATTCAAATTTGTAAGGAGTGCGCTTTTCAAAAAGTTAAGAAAAGACACAAGCGATGCAGAGGTCATATTGGGCTGAAATAAAAAAAATAACGGTGATTGCTTACGTCTTTAATTTAAAGCTAAAGACATTTTATTGCATATTTTCGCTTCTGATGCATCTATACATGTGTTTATATATAAGGGGGAGTGGTCTATAAGAAAATTAAGAAGAAGAAAAGCAGCTTTTCTTTTTTTAATTTTCTTCGGTTTGCTTGCGAGCATAAATCAGGCTTAGCCTGCATGCATTTATGAAGACGTCTTGCAGGCGACGAAGTGATGACTGTGTGTGTTCGCTTTAAATACGCACATAACCCAAGCCTTTTTTTTAATTCTTAAATTTAGCCAGGCAGAGAAAAGAAAAGAAATTAAAATAAAGTTTCATATAAAGAAACATAAATTTGCCCCCATGCGTCTCCGGATGATGGCTATCATATTAGTGAACGTACTCAAATACATGTATAATTAATGATTGCGGAAATAAATTTTTAGAGAATTAAGAAACATTAAATGAACATGAAACGCGCGAATTCATAATAACCTGTAAGAGCGTAAAAACATTTGGCGCTACATCAATATATCCGTATATGTCCTGACTAATGGCAAGCATAATACGCTTTTTGTTAGTTTCTTTGGATTACAAAGAAATTGGGAGAGAGTTGACGGGGTTTCTTTCGCTCATTTATCTATAGACCTGCCCCCTACCCCTTTGTCTCCGTTGTTCTATGGAGATTTTTAAACAAGATTATTTGGAATTTGATACTCGCTTAAGAAATGAAAGAAGAACGAAATGTCTTTGTCTCGGATAAAAGGACTTTCTACAGAAATCCAATAATTCAGGCAGACAGACGAAAAAAAGCTGGTCTTCAAAAAAAAGAAAACAAGAAAAGGGATCAATATGAAGTCAAGAATTTTTCGTATTTCAACTGCACGGCCTTGAATGTCATTCGCTCTCGCAAATGTTGTGACATTTCGGTATAAAGTTTACACATAAATATGCTAAATAAACTGTTTTTTTCTTTCTTCAACAAGTGGCTCAATGTCAGCGAAGACATTGCTGGTTAATCAGTCTTCATTTTCTTTTCTCGTTTTTATTTTATTTTTAGTATGTCACATATTCACATATTCAGGCCTATTATTGTTATTATTATTATTGCATGAACTGATGTTAACGATGTTGTTAAACAATATCAACAAAGTTTTATGAATTCGTTCATATATCATCATCAACATTATCATGATCATCAATCAGTTGATATACACTTGAACTGAACTATGTACGGATCTAAGTGGATTCTGTAAAAAATAAGTGAGTGGCTTAAGTGGCGCCACATCAATCATATATGTTTTAGTAATATTTGTGCTGCAATTTTTTTTTTATATTTTTATTTATTTATTTATTTTTTTTTTTTTGACTATTTTGCATACAAACAAACGACTTTATTAGTTTTCTTAAATTATTGTGAAAGAAAAACAAATATATTAAAAAATCGTTTAAGAAAAAAAAAAGAAAAATTGCTTGATTTTATGAGCTTTTCTAAAAGAGAGCAAAAGGAAGAAGAAGAAGAAGAATAAAAAATAAAAAAATTCATAAAATATTTACAGCTTAACTTATAAATGAAATAATTTTTCATTTAATTTGGATTTTTTTAATTTTTCTTTTTTTGTTGTTTAGTTTAGTTTCGAAAACATTGTCACTCTCGAGTCTTAATGTTTAGCAAGCAAAACTATGTGGTTGTTGTTGTTGCAAAAAAATGTTCTTAATTTTTTTGTTAAATTCTAAATATAAACTGAAATCATTCCAATTAATTTCATTGCTAGCCGCGTATTGTTTATTTTTTGTTTTTTTTTGTTTTAAATTTTTCGACGACATGTTGCTAGAGAGAAAGAGTGACGGATTCCATCCAAATCATGTCATGCGTCTTTTCTCTTTCATTAAAATTTTCTTTTACTAGTTTTGTCATGAAACATAAGGATTTTTTTTTCATATTTTAATTGTCTAATAAATACATATGCAGGCCAATAATAAGGAAAATAGCCTAAGTCGGGCAATTTAAAATTGAGTTTAGATTGAGATTAGATTTTGGTAAGGGCATAATATTTATCTGTTAGGTTGCGGCCACATACTATTCCCCTTCACTTACTTCTTTCTCCCTGACTTTGACACAGGTTCAGGAGATATCCCTGAGGGAGTGGTCGGTCATGAAGTAACAAAAAAATGAGAAATCAAGTAAAAACACTGCAGCCGAACATGTCACACCATTAACTAGTTACTTATCTATGACGAATGTATACGTCACGATCCGTCCATCCGCCCTCTTTGGATATCCCCGTAAAATTTGATCACTATAGATTTGTGTTTGCCAAAATAATAAATTTTAGAAAACATTTTTATCATTTTGTCAAGTCGTTTCGTGACAAGCTAATTTCAGAGTACACATACTCTACGTTTGACAAACATATCACTAAAAAGGTCGACACAGTTAACTTAATTAAGTATAGATAGATCGATAGATCGCTTCGCTTCATACAATTATTCGTCTAACCGCTCTTTAAAATAAGAGTTCACATGGGAAATGGTCGGGAAAGTTGTTCAACCCGAAGTCCGAATAGTATTCCTGCATGGTCCAAACCACGCCGGTGTGCCAAATTTCATTAAATGTGCCGAACGCCCGAAACTCAAGCATGCATAAATTAGGCATTGGTCTTTGTACGGTATAAGTTTCAGTTGTTTGCGAACTGCCGTCAATAACTATTTCGGCTCGAGCAAGGGATCGAAGACGATTATTAAAAATAATAGTTCGACTATATAATATATAATTCGTTAGCAAACCTAGGGAATATGCCGAGAAGAGCTACAAAATCGAGCAAATCTTACCACGAAAATGAAATTTTAGTATCTACTAAGCCTGATCTCTAGGTTATAGCGCTCCCTTATTTGGCCCAATTATCTAAAATCTAAGATAGAGAAATATTTTACGCTATTTTGACGGTTAATAACTTTTATCTGAAATCTTATGAATTTGGGAAGTGTTGGGTATTGACTTTCCTTCGGCGACCACAGCAAACCAATTCCACTACAGATTCCTATATTTGCTTTGCCAGCGTTGATAATGTGATCGAATATTGTCAAGATTATCAAAACTTAATTTATTCGTTTAAAGCCTATACTGGATACTAATTAAGAGTCGTCTTAATGCCTTTGCACATTCTAATGACTCATGAACTACTAGACCACCGAAAATACTAGTTATCTGTCAATTATTTTTATTGTCTATATTTACTCCATCGTGCTTTAATTCATGATCGTTATTACTCCACAAATTTCACGTTGTTTTAGTCATGCATGTAAGTAATTCCATTATATAAGTTGACCTATATTCGGACATGTGTAGCGATCGCAAAAATGAAATGAGAAATGTAATAAATGTAATATGAAGCACATAGCAGACAGAGATAAAAAATTTGTCATCTCATACTCTAATCAAGGCTCATAGAGTTACGGAGAAAAAAATTAAAGTGAAGGAGATTGCAAATTAACCGTAAGAGAAATGATTTTTCTTCCTTTTGTTCATTCTTGACTTGAACCAATTTTATAGTCACTGACGCAATATTATTGGATCTTGTCGGATTTGCTTAGTTTAAATGAAAGCTGCTTCCATGCGCCGGCCTACAAATATTAATTAAGTGCATCGTATATTTTGTGGTTTTTTTACATATTTTTCATGTCAGTTCGTTGTCTCGCTTGCAATGCGTGGGAGTAGGAAAAATGATTTAAAAATACATTGTTTTCTCATATCAAAAATACTGAAGTTGTCAATTTGTCAGTTTGAGTTATATTTATGAAAAAGTCCTTGTGTTAAAAAGAAAACGAAAAAAAAAGAAAAGAAACAATTCCCCATAAATGCAGAAATCAGCATAAGTTTACATATGTAACAGCCCTCGTTACACATGTCATATGCCAGAGCGAAAAAACATTTAATATTATGTCAGCAATTTTATTTTGAATAAACGAATGAAAAATTACGTATTTGAAATATAAATTCGATTCGTTCGCTCAAGAAACCTAAGAGGAAAAAAACAATCAATTAAGAGTTTACAGAGGTTACCGATTACAGCTAGCTCGGCATTTAGATGCCCATCTTATAAAACTTGACTCTGCTTGCAGCATTCCGAACTATAATACAATAGTTAGCGGAACTAAGTGCTGAACCTTTTTCTTTTGTTTAGGGCAGTTATACCTATATGTAAGGCAGCGGCTTGTAGCCGATGCTTGTGCAAAGCCGCTTAAAGTAAAAATCAAGACTTGAGGTGAAAGAGAATAAAATTTGACATCAAGATTTTGCGTCGCATGCATGAGCATGTACTTACACATACACGTTTATGCATATAACGCATATATGCGTTCTAATGCAAATATAACGCATCGCTCGATAAGTTCGTAAGATGAAATATGAATGTACGATGACTGATGAATTCATACGATTTTTAGATGGTACCACCCGTCAAAAGGTCGTTGTCAAAATTACTTGTTATACCGACCAGCCATTCCAGTTGTTTAAGTGAAGTTATTCTCATTTTTCCATTGTTTTACAAAACCATTATATACCGCACCACTTTAAGTCTGATCTACTTTACCTATTCCACTTTAAAGTATTTATCCGTACTTCTATGTTAACCAAGCGTTTTATATTTTATTTTATATTCTACTTTTTTGTATCCTTTTCCACCTACCTTACTACATTCCATCCTATTATCTTCTTTCCCACTTTACTTTTTTTCTTTCTTTACTTCCCTTCCTTGCTTCTATTTTAATTAAGTCTGGTCAAAACTTTTTCCCTCAGTTGTCTCGCCTTCTATATTATCCCATTATTATGTAATCTATTTTCTCTCATTCTCTATCTTATGTTTCCCTATCCTACATTAACCTAGCCACTGCTCTTCTATTTTATTTTCTGTCCTTTTCACCATATGTTTTTTTAACTTTTCTATTTAATTCTCGCCCATCTTATTTTGCACATACTTTACTTTATTATTATTCCACCGTGGCGCTTATGGCATTTTATTCTGTCGTGAACTAAGTCTAATCTGAACTTTTATTTTAAGTATACCTTTCTATTCTCTACCATCACAGATTATCCAATCGCTTTTTATTCTATTTTAGTTAGATTTTTTTCTGTCACATACCACACTCTTTTATCATTTCCCATCCTATGCATGCACTTTATTATACACTATTCTTTGACCTTCTGGCCTTTACTAAGCTTTCGATTTTTATCCCATTCTACCTTATGCTGTCTTTCTCTCTAATTCTATCTTATCCTATGCTATTCTCTTATATTTTTTTCTAAATGATTTTTCTCACCACAGGAATACGCTGTTCTGTTGCGAGTACTCAAAATCGCCACGCATACCATCCTCACATGTCTCCCAAATCAAGTTGAGAGTGCTTGGTTGGCTTGGCACCAACTTTTAGGCAAACCTATCTAAGCTAGTTTCCTTTGTCAATCTTGCCTTTTTTCTTATGTGGGCAACCGATAAAACCAGACCTGTCGCAGAGTTTTTAGCCAAATCGTCATCGAGAACAGTCAAGAGGAACAAAGCCTAAGGCAAAATAACACCAAGTGAAGTTTAACAAAGTCGAACTTAAGCAACACAAAGCTTAAGGAAAATAAAGTCAAGTTAAGTGAATAAAGTCTAACAAAGCTAAAACTAAGTGTTCCAAAAATCGGCAGAGAAATCTATAAGTGAAGGTGTAAGTGAAGTAAGGTCTTCGCTCCTACAGTATGATTTTAGCTTTATTGGCCCGGTTAAAGTGTCTAGACACTTGCGCCTACTGCATTGAAGGGCTAACTGCTATGAACTGCTTTATCCTATGCTTGTCCTCTGTAAACACTTTAATGAAACGTATCACTTATTCTCATGTGAAACATCCTGTAAACGTAAGGAATAACCACAAACTGTCCAAATTGCTTTCTCAAAACATGTGACCGTTTCAAACGGAGAAATTATCTTAAGGAAGGGCCAGCAAGCCAGGGCAAGCCGTAGTAAACTCTTGACACTGTAGGTTAGCCACGGTCTCCGATCGCATGTGATGCTATTGCTTGCAATTTACCTTCTTCGAAGCTTTCTTTCCACTTTTCCACTATTTATTCCTACTCGAAGTCATCACACTTATTACAATTGCACTGTTGATCTAATGCTCTTATGCCTGCTTGTGCTACACTAGATTATCTAATGCTCTACTCCATGCATTTATTTTAAGTAATTTTCAATATTTTTTTATTTCTTCTTGTAAACATTTTTTAATTTCTCTCTTGTCTATTCATTAAGTAGACTTAAGCAACATTTCTTCAAGCGAACTGTTTTTAAGTAGACCAACGAATAAAACACTTGCGCGACTTTTTAGGTCAATTTATTACATTTAACCTTTCGAATAATAAAACTTGACTTGAATTACTTCTTTTCTGGTTGCATTATAACTTTCGTAATTGCGAACGTCAACACTACACGATTAATTAAATAAAAATGCATTGAACTAAGCTTATGTGTAGACAGCTGTAAGTAAACAGTTGTAGAAGATAAAAAATAAAATTTAAATAAATATTTTTACATTTCCTCATAAGTCACTTAAATTACGAGCAGCACATATTTATAAGCATAAAGTCCAGTCAGCTCGATTTACGCAATAATCTTATATCGTCACCACACAAACTTACTTATCCGATAGAATGGAGTTTAACATTCAATTATTGTAATAATCACTGGTACAGAAAGTCTAATCAATAATAATTACAACATTTACATGATTACAAAATACTCCCAGCGTTTAGATAGACATATAGATACGGCTTGCATGAAGCATGAGACTTTATCTAACGATTGTCTATCTGCTACCACTGTCTATACTATATGTATGAGTTCTACAGAACGCCAGTTTGCATGCATATTAATTAAATCATTAAATGAGTGAATTGATTGATGCTTTTTACTCGCTGGCTCGCTGGCTTGCTTGGCTTGCTGGCTTGCATGTTTTATGCATATAAACTTAGCTAGTAATAGTCAAGTATGTATGTGTAAAAAATTGATGGATTATTTGAATATAAAGATAGAATGAAATATACAGGGGAAAGTAAATATCACACTCTACGCACATAATATAAATTATAAATTAATGATAACGAACGTATAATAACCGGTAACGTTTAGTATGTAATTTATGAAATATTACTGGAGTAGAAAATAAAGCCGCACAAGACATTAATTATATAGGCAAGACCAGTAAATTGTAGGGGCAGAGATAATGAGTGTCACATTGTTGCGCGATTTAAGAAATTATATTCAATTAAAGCGTGATTACATTAACGAACAAGTTAAAGTTTCATCTGTGCAAGTATAGAAACATTATTGTTATTATTATTAAGGTTAAGGTCAATATGGAGGACATTTTCGGGCAACAGGGGCAACAAGGCCCAGGTGATATTGTCTGATAGATATAGCGGACGTACAATGCTTCTAGATGATCTTAACTTCGCTGGACGGATGCGGCCTAAAGGACGGAGGGACCGACGCGAAAAGATGGTGTTTGCAAGAGACAGTCCAGAAAATTGAATGAGTCTGTGTTGCTGCATTAACTGATAGCTAAAGTTGCTTTATAGATGACAATGCAGATACATACTTGTCGCCTTCCAGTCATCCCTCTCTCTCTGTATATTACCCTAACTGATACCCTATGTTCCTTCTATTTGTACAAGGTAAGGAAAAAAGAAACGAGTGCCTTGACTTTTCAAAACATAAGCGATTAATGTCCAGGATATCACTGATTCGCGAGACAATGCAAACCAATCCGTCAGCAACTGTCGCTAGTAACGATGTCTCGGATTGAGTTCAGCTACTAGTAAAACAAGAGGTTATTGTTTTCTCTCATATATTCATCGCCTTTTTTTACACGGCTTTTCTCTTTGGAATCTAGTTAAAGCGAAAGGGGACGACTGCGTTAATATATTATATATAATTTATATATTCTTAATAGATTTCCTATAATTTTTATAACATTTGGAAATCCATAAGCGCTTGCGCGTTCGATTGTCTTTTAAAATACTTACCATTTCTCAAAACACATACACGCGTACATAATTCATTTAGATGAAAACATTTTGGCTACTGGTATTTCATACGCTCGGTCTCATTAAGATAAGTGATTCAATTCAACTAAATAAAGCCATTACTGGTTTATAGTCTCGCGTACTAATTGTCAAAACGTAATCTTTATGTTTAATAAATTTTTTATTTTAATTGATATAAAAGTAATTCTACTTGTATTGTATAGAATATTATGTAAATTAATAAAATTATTTTGCATATAACACGTATCGTGAATAACGGCCATTAGAACTTGTTCGATCAGCGCAATGACATTTGATGCATTGGACTAAATAACACGTTTTCCAAACGCAAAATTTAAATAATCTCTATATTCGTACCATACTTTCCCATCAATGACGGGCGGGTCAAAACGTCAATATTTAATTATTTCACTAATACATTCCGAAAGTTCTATTCGAAGAGATAAAAACGTAGAGAAAGAGAGAGAGAGTGAGGCCTAGAGAGCAAATTTCAATTAAAAAAAATTAGAATGGAGTTGGCTTAGGCGCAGTGATTCCCAATCTTCTTAGCGCTGAAAACTTATTCGACAGCGGAATTTTAAATAATTATATTTGGATTACACCTAAAGGACATATGGAGTGCGCATATGTATAGAGCCGATTTTTCATCCATGCACTCACATAGCTTTTTGGCTTTTTGCACGAATTCGTTGTAGTTGGCTTCAAGTCGACGATATGTTATTGTACCGTTGACTCTTTCGAGCATTGGAAAAAACTATTGGCAGTGTGGAACACAAAACTGAGAGATTGGCGAGAATAAATAATCACTTCTCGTTCACTTCGTTCATTTTATATTAAAAAATGTGTTATGGTACTTATGTACGAGAATATGTTTTGCTTAAAGTAGTAGTTATTTTTAAAGAGCTTTTCGTGGAGCCAACAATATTTATTGCCATTGATTTTAAAAAATGTATTCATCAATAAGAAAAAAAAATCATTTTAAGCTGCGCATTTTTATTACATACATCACGGATGATATTAGGTTTGCCAAATGTCGTCGCTACCATGCGTGGGAACCTCTATAGAGTGTATATATATATATATATTTTTATATAATGAATCACTCAGAGCATGTCATCTGTACTCGTAACACCGTGAAGGTAAAAAAGATTTGGGGACAAGAAAAAGAGGTAGGGAGCGGGAACGGCTGCAGCGTAGCGGCTATGTACCCAATAGGTGTAATGCTTCTACCGACCGAGAACTCAATGTAGCTGCCGTAAGATAGAACTGCACTGGAACTAGAACCTGCGAACACCGACTTAGCTGTCGCGACTCTTATTTACTCGGCTATGCGGCAGCATTCATATCTGTTTGCCTGCCATCTGTTCGCCGTTTCTTTTTACGCATACAACCTAAAAATGTTGTTCAAAAAACAAACTACCTCTCTCTATCTCTTTCTTATTTCAAAGTCATGTACACCAAGTCATCGTTTCGCTCAACTTTCGTCACCTTTATGTAAACCTGGAGGCGACTGTCAATATTCTTCTTTAGAGAAATAGCAACAAACTGTTATTAATGCATTCGCGTGCATAAATATTCTTTACAAAGGATTTTACTAAAGCAGAATCTTGTTCTCAAATTTTTTTCTGCTCCCCCTTCTTTAATTAAGTTAGAAGCATTAGCTAAATCTTAGCAAAGGGTGGCTTAAATCACTTCAATATGGATAGAACGAAGCCTGGATATGTTCTTTCTAGTTTCAAGAACTTCTAGCAAAGTGTTCTCATGCGCAAAGGCAATTCGAATTATATACGACATAGCATAGATTGATAGGATCGATATACGATATAGACTAGTGCGTGTGTGCGAATAGCTTTACATTTCATCTTATAACTCCGTCGTGGAGAAAAGATTTGTAAAAGATCTTTAAATAAAGTCTTGTTTACGTATATTATCTAAAGAATGTTTTGTTCCCCTTAGTGATCAATTCTATAAGAAAGATAATGCAAAGAATTTTTAGAAAGTTTTGCATTATTAAATGAAAACATATTCAAAATTATTGGCATGCTTTTATATGTGTGCATAAGTGAACGCATATGCACATGTCAGCGTAAACATCCTATAATTTGTATTTATGCATATGTACGTACACATACATGCATACACACATATCTACATGTATACAATATATACAAATTCTCCTCGTTTCTTGTTGTTGTTGTTTCAGGCTGTCTCTTAATTGACAGCTCGAAAAAATTATTAAAATAAACATGAGAGTTAACTAAAGACAATAATAAAATATATTTACATATATATATTTTTTTAATGAAACAAATTGCAACTGATGTGCATTTTACACTTTCTTGGGTACAAAATTTAAAAAAAAATAAAACAAATAATACAAATTCTCTGAAAAAGTATACATACGCGATTTAAGACGAATCTCATTTTTCCACTACCACAAGTTTTTCTTATCTGTAGCCAGGTTACGTGTATTTCATAAACATCTAGACTAAATTTGAACCAGATATCAGTTAGTCATAGCAGGCAGCAATTTTCTTTACAAAAGATTTGAAATTCAAGGCGCCCGCATGGGAGGGATTTCAACTTTTTTATGACATCTATTATGACGTGTGCGGCTCACGTTCCGATTTACGCGATCCGAATGTCATGTAAACGAGCAAATAATTTCTGCAAATTTTTTCGTAAAATTCAGATTTAATTAAGAATCTATGGTCTTTTGGCTCCTATCTTGATGGCAACAAAAACTTTGTGATTTCGGGGCGAAATAATATCATAATAATATCATCTACGCACGTCTTCCCTGCTATGCTACATAGGAATGTATAGATCCGAAGCAGTGGTAATGCCTAGGGGACAAGTCTTGGCGGAGAAGAAGCTCCCAGCTCAAGTTGAAGATCACTTCTTGGGTAGCTTTTGTTAGAGAGGGACAAACTTTTTCCTTTTTCGCAACGATATCGCAAGCCGCCTTCTACCTATGATAACTGCATCTTCACTGCAAGACAAACTAATAATTTGTACTGCTTCACCTTCATTGTTTTCCCCTTTAATCCAGTTATGAGAAAAGTAAGGCACTGCCTTACGATGCTGAGGGCGACTTAGAACTTATGCTATACGAGTACAAGTGGCTTAGCTGTGTGCATCTAAAATTTGTAAAAAGGGAAAGTGTCATGTCTGCTTCGTGCGCCGACCAATTCCAATTTACAGAACTTATTTGCACACCTACGCGTACATGCTTAAGGCTAAGTCGGTCCCATTTTGATTAGCCAGATGCTGGCTTTCCTATAATTCTGAACGTTACAAACGCCCGAATAAGGTTAGTCAGTTCATGTTAGCTTTAGCGTACACGCATTACACAATTATTTAACCTTGAAAAAGGAAGAAAGCAAATTCTTCCGCATAAGACGAAAACAATTATGATTAACAAAAGTAAAAAGTTTTTAATACATTTTTTTTTGTTTAATTATTACATTTAAATATAAGAATAAAGCAACGATTTACTTGATTTTTTTGGTTGAAAATTGAATGAAAAGAATTTCCCGCTAATGTTATTGAAACGGATAAAACCTTGAATTAATGGAAACTATATCTAAATATATGCTCTTCTCTTTCCAACATATCATATATTATCTAAATATATATTATAACCTTGTACACATGCATGACATATATATACGGATATATATATATATATGTATGTATTACAAGGAAAAGTACATAAAAAATAGAATCCCAATCGCATGGGATTAGCAAAGTAGCCGAGAATTCACCAAGCTGGGACAAGAAGCTTGGGTTTTGACAGCGGGTGCTTTAAGGTTCTCGATACAAAGTAAACTTGATCGTAAATTAACGCTGGAGCCACCTAGCACGTCAGTGCGATCCTTTTTTCGATCTTCAAAAATTCAGTTATAAAACATGTCATGATGCAGCCTTTAAATACCTATAACCACTTTTCTCCTACCTCGTCTAATTATTGAGATTCCGATGGCATCCATTTCTACGAAAAGGGGTCATTTTGATCTCCCATTTTTATCGAATTCCCAGGATTGTAAAAAAGAACTTAGGAGCCGAAAATTTAGCATAAACCTTCCTTGATCGATTAAGAATACGAGTTTAAAAATTGGTCGCGATCTGGTATGTCCGTCCGCAATATGGAAGAAACTGAAATAACTTCGGAAAAAAGCCGACATATTTTTCAAGTCTTCAGCTATAATTTTCGATACCCTGAAGCTATATGGATTTATGGAAATTTGTAATCGAAATATTTCTCAGGACCACCTTCGTACTCAGCCCAAAAATACTCCCAATTTATTTCCTGTTTATATTAAAACTCCTCATAATTTCTTTCACTCAATTGCAAATTTTCGCTCAGACGTGCAGACAGATTTGACGCACATTCACGTAGCAGATATTCGAAATATCTTGATACGATTGACAGTTGCAGACAAACATATAAATAAAATTATAATTTTTTCTTAGGGTTGCTTTAGCTTCTCATTTATGGCGGGCGTTTGGGTAGGCAGATCATAAAAATTTTTTCCAGCAATGGATTTCTAATCAATCAGGACTTGCATCAACTTTCAGCTTCCTGTCTTGGTTTTTATGATTATGGCAAGTCGGCATAAATAGAGGATGAAAGTGATCCATTTCCGTAGAAGTAAAAAGTTGGTAATTCTAGCGTTAATGTAATTTGACGGAAATTTTGCGATCGAAAGATTTTTTATTCAATAGTAAGAAGAATGCATAATTTACCGGCAGTTGTAAACTCTCTAGTCACAAGGACAAGAAGTCCATAACTCACAAGCGTCGAGTTTACTTGGGGTAGAGAACTACAAAACAGCTACTGGGGAAGCTTTTGCAAATACTCTTCGCAATATCCGCAGATGGTATAAAAACTATCAAAAAAATTGTCTTTATCAGCATAAAAGACTTGTAGATGCATTGATTGCATTTATTCGACAGCTTACGGAGAGATTCTAGAAAAAGAAGTGCCAAAAAGAAAAAAAAAGAAAAATATCTTATTAATATTCGTACAGGTAGGGAAGACTTAAAGCGAGCAGGCAGATGATCGATTCGATGGCTTTCGCATCTTGATTGCAGAAATCGCTGACAGCTTCTCCAGAAGGCGACGATCATTACAAAGCAAATCTAGCCTTCTGACCTTCTGGTTTTCTGCACACGCAATACAACCTAATAATGATCACCTTTAGAAAACGTTGGTGTTTCGCATTTTGCACTTTATTGTCGCTATCAATGTTAGAAAAATTTTCACTACCGATGCGAAAAATTAGAAGTAAAATCACTTTGCGTTTACTTTATATTTGCCGTAAATATTACGATATTTAGTCGAAGCGGAGGTTTTATAGCCACACCTATTATTGGAAAAATCAGAAAAAAAAAACTACTACCTTTCAGTTATGTTCCATTTACTCTCACTTCATCGATTGTAATTTCATTATTTGTTACGTTTATGAGTTAACTATAATTTGTTTTATTAGTTTTTTATTTTCATTTTTATTTTTTATTTTTTTTTTTTTATTAAAAAAATGTTTTTGCTTAATGTGAGACTCGTACAGGTGGTTTTCGGTTAGGTTTTCTTAAACACACGTTTATCATAAATAAATTTATAAATTAATTTATTTTTAGTATTTTAACAAAACGCTAATATAATATAAAGTTAAAGGTTGTTAAACACACAAACACAGCCTTGGTTTCTCGTTTCTTTCATAACATTCAATCTTTTCATAATCACCACAGGGGGTATGTTAAGTTTGTCGTATGCTTGTAATGCACAAAAATACGTAGCCGGAAAATCCATTAATTATAAATATACTCGAGTGCAGTTTGAACAGTGGAAATCTTTTACCTACACTTAGGCACATGCGTGTGTTGATCTAAAAACTTTATCGGGAAGGATTAAGTTTAATAATCAATTAAATCTTCTTCTTACGTTTGTACACAATTAGCGAAGATCTGACGACTACATATAGAGTTCCTGCTGCTATATAATTAATACTCCTAGTAGATAACGTTGTTGTATGTTCTTTTGGCTATTTTTAGTTTATTGTGTCACGCTGTATCGATACTCGGATCCTTTACGTAAAGGTCAATATTCTTTAGTTAAACGGAAGCTGCTCAGTTATGCTTAAGTTATTTCGTCAAACCCTATGCGCTAACGTGCCATAGGTATTGTGTTATAGTGTTATAGGAGATAATGCTTAGGCTTTCATAAGATGCGTTAGTATTGCTACATATACTATTTTATTAAAGCAAATAATGATACTGAGGATGCCTTATCAGGTAGGTGTACCTGTGATGATACTGATGCAGAAGAAAGGGTAGCCTAATATCCTCTATCCCCTGGTACGCAGCAGTACCGCCATAGATATGATACTATTACAAAAGAGAATGCTTAAATTCTCATACCAGTAGACAAGTGTGCTTCCATTCGCATAGTAGCAGTACTACTATAACATACTGCTATCACGTGGAGTGACTTTGCAGCAGTTCGCAGCAATATTGCTACGCACATTATATTGCTGGCAGTGTGAGAGCATGCACACATTTCGCCGGTAAGCAGTAGTACTGCTACACATATCATCACACTGCTGCATTCGCAGAATTACTCTCATTATCATCACAAGAGTTTTGTAGTTTGTAACAGTACTGTGCCATTTGTTAGCTATTGTTAAAGGGGAGTACGTTCGCATCAATACTGGTACGCAGCAGCACTACTGCATGTGTCACTGTCTTGGGATAAAGTGCGATGCTTACAATGCCGTAGCAGTTAGCAGTACTGACATAGATCAACGATACTGTTATCGAAGAGAATGTTAAAATTCTGATAGTAGTAGTAATGCTTTCATTATTGCATAAGGGAGTGGTTTTGTAGTTACTAGCATCGCTGTTAAAAATATAACGTTACTGGTAAAGAATAGGATGCTTACGATTTTATAGGATGCAAACTTTTCTATCCGTAGTACTCACTGAGGTTGCTGTAGGTATTAAGCTACCGTCCCATGGCTGAAGGGATTGTTTACGTTGTACTATGCAATAGCACCACTACTCTCTTGATGATTACGTTTTTATAATATATGTTTGTAATGTTACGTTACTGTCGCAGACAAATGTGCCTATGATCCCATTTTACGCTGCCATACTACTTTATATGTTATGTTTTTGAGTTAGGAGCAAACGAACGCATTCGCAGCCCGTTACGTTTACAGCACTTATAATCGATATAAAAAGATTCGGTTTAAGCTGAGGATCTTACTTATGATATTTTACATTAAGAAAAAGAGAAGAAAAAAAGAACAGAAACCTGAAAAGATTAACATCAAATACACGGAATGTAAAATAAAATTCATTTATTTAAACAAAAAGGCAACACATTGAACAATGAACAACTTTTTTATATAATTTATTAAAACCTTACCTTTTCAATCTCTGGTAATGGTTGGACATGCCTATGTACGTACAACTTGCCTGTAGAGATTAGCTATAAAGCATGAGAAAACATAAGAATGCAATCAGCCATACATATGTAATTTTGTTAATACACAAAAGAAAAAAAAGAATTCTAAGAAGAATAACACAAGGATTACACAATTGTCGATGAGTTTGAGTTTCGTGTAAGCATTCGACTCTCAATCTTTGACAAAAAAAAACAAGTTTTTTTGTTTTGGTTAAGTGGACTGAGTTATATGTAATGATCTACTTCGTGTAAAACAAGATTATAGTGCATATGGAAAATTTAGAATGATTGCTTCTGTGCATATATAATTAACTGACCTCTTGCGCTTTTAATTTGAAGTTCATATGCTTCAAGCTCGTAATATTTAATTTTTTTTCGAATTGCAGCCTTCATTAGCTGCTTACTTGTCCCTCTCTACCTTAAGGGAAAGAGGTAGGACTTTTTGTCGAAGCTTATTACAAATCGTCTTCTTGCTCCTAGTATATCATCATTGAGGAGAATTCAAATTTGCGAGGACCTACTTGAATCCTTTCAAATAAAGTCAAAGGCTTAGATCTTGCAACGTGGAATAATCGCTCGCAGAGTTGCATTTGGCTCAAAAAGGAAGCTATGTTCGTTCAGTGGTGTTAAAATATCCATATCGTGGGTATCCATGTTGTAGGAATCTGTAATCAGAATACCCATCTTTTGAATATGCACATCACGAATATCCAATACTGTTAGAATATTTATATCGTGGAGATCCCTGATAGGGATATGCAACATTCGTTGGATATCCAATGTTTTGAGTACGTCACGATGGTGGACATGCACGCTGTGGATATATAGAATTCATTGGATATGAATATGCAATATTCTTTGGCTATCCGAATACTGGATATATACATTGCTTTTATATCCATATCGACGGTACCCGATATTGTTATAAATATTCATATTGCGGATATTTAATCTGATTAGAATATCCATACAATGGATGTCCATATTGCGAAAGTGAAATTATCTTTCACGAATATCTATGCCCAGCACACCTTGAATGTCCATATCGCGTATATTAATATTAAAATACATAAACAATGCAATTGTCTTCGCCAGAATCATTAAATTTGCAACGGTATTCAAAATTCGTTTTCTGCTTGTTTATTGAAAATACCACGTAATGTTTATGTAGTTATCGACACTTGTGTGCGAATACATGCCCACATAATTTCGAAAGAATTATTATCACGAGACACTAATAATAAATAAGACATTAATAAAAATTGAATGTAACAACAGCAACAACAACAATAACAACAACAACAAAAAGACTAAATAACAGAACAACTATTAAGTGAAGCTGGTATGCAAGCAGTGAGCTCGTGATGTATAGATTACCGTGTAAAAGGCAATAAAATGTATGTGTGTATGAGTCTTACGTAGAAATAAATGAAATGTGGAAAATTTTTAAATTAAAAAAAAAAGAAAAGAAAAATGATAAAGAAATGATTATGTGAAGAAATATCAAATGATAGTTGTTTGCTTTCATTTATGCTTAAGCTGCTTAAAGGTTATGCAGATAACATATTTCAGAAAAGGCAAACTTCCTTAAACATCGCTTTGTCTTTTAAAACCACAAAAATAAACGGGTTTTGCGGTTGAATGAATAACAATTAATATCTTGGCACACAAACACGCAAACAAGCATGAAACCGAAAATGGAAGGAATTTTGTGTTTTCTTTTTGTTTTAAAGTTAAACAAAACAAACCGTTAACTTGAACTTCAATAAATCATCGAAGAGTAACAGCGACGACGTAAAAATATGCTCCGACATTTCGAAATAATACAGAAACTATCTCTGCCCGTATTGTGTGCATACGCACATATGTATACAAGAGCATCGCATAATAACTGCAGTCAGAGGCACAAAAGTATATACTTCTCTTATTTACTATAAGACACAAACACATCCTCAAACATTTTTTATAATATCCACTTAAAGTGAAATGAGGCATAAAATGCAACAAAAAATATGCCTTTAAACCACTAAGAGAATCTGACAAGTGTATTATTAAACGTTGTATTATAGGCGGATATATGAGTCCGTATATTGTATTCCTTATGCACGCATATGTGCGATTGAAAGGAGGTTTAGTTATGCGTTTCGCAAAGAAAAGAATGGAGAGCGGGATTGCATGAGTTTTTTTTTCTTTTTTTAATAAAAATGTTCGTTTTCGTGAAAACAATTTGTATTCGCAACGTTAAAGGAAGACGTCGAACTAATTTTTACGCCCGGCAACAAAGAAAGAAGGTAAACTGAACTTATGCGATCACTTGTAACTGGTAGCAATGATTATCGAAAAGACAATGGCATTTGCCTGAACGTGGTGTTGTTTAATCCTGCCTGTGTCTCTTTCCAGCCCTAGGTTGCTTTTAAAGTCGTTATAGAAAGTTGAAAGTTCTTACTGGCAGCACTCTGTGCTTGTACGAAGCCCTAAGACTCTTTATATATGGAACACAAAACTGTTAATGTAGAAAATTGAATCGACTGAGATCACATTTACATTTCATTAACTGGTATTACAAAAAAACTTTGTCTATAAAGAGAAATTATACCCAATCGGCGAGCTTTCAATCATCGTCTTTGTATATTTTCTTGTGGCAATGAATTGACAAGATCTTCGAACCTAACTTTCTTGTTTATCTCAATCATATCTTTGAATTCATAAATCGGATATAAAGCTTTACTTATTCACTCAATTGTGTATTCACGAGGACAACCCTTTGAAAGTCTGACTATCCTATCTCTCATGATATATTTTGACAGTTTGACATTGTGCATCTGTTTAGGTTCGAACATGCCTTTGTTCATGGATCCTTGGCTGCGCCTGTTGGCCTCTCTCTTATTATTTATTAGTTCTTCCTATTTATTTACCCACGAAAGGTCTTCTCATTAGCCAACATCTTTATCTTTGTCGATGCATTGTTAAGTTTCACGTTTAAATTAGAAAAATGTTAAGTAGAAATTATACAAATACACATATGACATACTCACTTATTGCTTCAATGATTTGTCCATTCATGCATAGTATTGTTTGTCACCCTATATGCCCATTTAACTATCCTTTTGACTGTCGCCTTATCTATGTAAATTCTTGGCTGCAAAGCTTCATCTTGAATATATAAAAATTTTTTCAATAGTATGCTAGTCAACCGATCGACAAAATGATTTATCTCTCATACGCATTCGCACGTATAATGATCTATTCCACTCGTCGTAGTCTTCTTCAGCAGTTTGGAATTCTGAACTTCGTTTCGTTTACTCATATATCCTTGTGCCATTGTGTTTGCACAGGCTGCTCTTATTTATACGATCAATTATATAATCTTCCAGATTTGTGTTCATACATCGGATAACTTTCCCCTCTTCCCTTTCATCAGTCACTTTATCAGTCCATTCATTCATCCATGATTTGCGCTAATAAGGTTGCAGATATCAGCGCAAGCGCACTGTTAAGCTTAACATTCGTTTATAAAAATAGTAAGGCAAAGCCGAGCTTAAATTAAATGGATTTGCCAGCCCAGAAATGCGCATCAGGGCGATCATAAAATGTTTATATTCTTTGTCCAGCTAACATTCTAAGTCACTTTAGTGTAATACGTCTCCTCTAGTACGTTTCGCTCTCCAATCTGGTTAGAAGATCCACTGGAGCAAAACTTGAATCTTAAGACGATATGCACGGACGCATATGTACATATATACGAGTATACATATATGCTTACATAAGTAAATTTATGTAACTTATGTATGTATGTAAGGATGAAATGCGAAAATTTTAGTCAATCCTCATAAGAAAATATAGAACAAAAAATAGTAAAATTAGTCAAGTCGATGAAAAGCTTGTTCAAGAACCTGTTAAGTTACGACTTATTACAAATTTGTAGGAATATTTTTATGAAATTCAGGCAATGTAGGTATAACTACGAGCTCTTCATTCCGATGGTGGATTCTTCAAATTCTGTAAGATCAGCTCCCCTTAATGCGCGCTTTGTCCACGATTCATCTAAATTAACGGTTAATCTCTAACCGTTAGTATGATTCGTAAGTGTACAGTGAACTTTTGCATATTTTCGACGGTTTTGTCGCTTTTCTCCCAACTCGCACCTATACCGGCTGGAAGTATGCCTCTGCACTAGATGTGGTTTCTCCTTTTTGTTTTTCTTTTCTTCCTTTCTTTTCTTGTAATTTGTAACAGTTTAGTCATAACAGTTAGAATATGACGTATTTCGCCTCCTATATTGGTGTGAGGTTTTGGTCAACAAAATCAAAGCTCAAGGGGAACATAGCTAGCAAAACATTATCTATAGCTGCACCACAGGACTAAGTGAAGATGATATGAGACAATTTAAATTCAACACATTTGCCAAACATTATTTACTTCAGGCTTTCTTCTTCTCGATCTTGTACGGGAAATTGCTCTTTGTGATCGGTACATATAAATGCATAAATCTAGAGATTTTAAAAGTTTTTGTAGGTCAAACCATTCCCTTATATAAGAGAACGCTGAAAAAAAGAAGGAGAAGAAGAAGAATTAAAAACTTGATCAGATATTAAAAAAACATCCCGGGTGTATGATGGTGTTAAGATAATTCTCGTGTATACAAACATGTTTATATACAGCAACACAAAATTTTAGCCGTTGTTGCTATGTTGCTCTGTTACTTTGTTGCCGGTACATGTTCCTGTTTTGTCATAAGTCTTTCAGTTGTTTAACAATCGACAATCGACCTATGGCTTGTCTTATAAATTGCAGCTCGTGTATATAGGAATCATGAGATTTCTTCTTTCGCTTGAATGTATGCATGTACGTAAGTAATTTGTGTATATTTGTGTCTTTGTTAAACAATATAATCTTTATACATATGTGTTGGTGCAATAATTTTCTCTTTATTTTTTATTTATTGTCAACTTGTAATAATGACTTTGTTTTACAAGTTACTCGTACGTGTGTGCGCCTATATATCAATGTGTAGGTGTTTCTGTACTTTTACAAATACTTAGGTATACATATATATAAATATATATATATATATATATACATATGTATTTACGTATGTTTGTGTTTATGCGGATTCGAACTTTATTTGTTGCTGTGTTAGCTTTGTCTCTTCTTTCACTTATATATTTGATGTCAATGTTAATAAACATTGGCTGTGTTGTGTTTGACCGTCAGTTTTCAATAAATTTTGCTTGCTAGTAAACGTATCCTCTCAATATAATTGTTGTTGTCGTCGCGTGCTACAACAAAAAACCCTTTTGCGACGTGCTACACGTATCTTGCACAAAATTAATATATAAAGGAAGACTATAGTGAAAGATCAGCTCCTGTCAAAACAGTGACCGCGTTCTTAATAATTGTGCTAACGAAAAAATCATAATTGATTTTGAAAATATTTTAAAAAAAATTTTCAAAATTTTATAAAAATAAAACAAAAAAAAAATGTTCATTTAAATTAAAAAAAAAAAAAAAATTAATTTAAATTTTTTTATATATTTTTTTATTCAATAAAGTATGCGTCTAATGAAAATAGGCATAATAAGTGTGATCCTAACTAATCAAGTGTTTTAAATCAAATTTTCCTCACATCCTATGACACTTGCGGATTTATGCAACGCACTAAAGCACCTAAAGTCTGTCCATGTGTGCTTGCTTGTGATCTGTAAGCTGCAATTTTGGAAATATTTTGATGAAATTTTCTAGGTTGGCATGCTCGGACTGGACACTATTTAGATCTAATATCCCACTGACAAAAAAAATGTTTATATCAAAAAAATTTTGCAAAAATCGACGAAAAGCAATGAGAACTATTTTATCGTAGAAAACCCTTCACAAAAAACAAATAAAAATATTATGAACAGGGAAAAGCAACTGCCACTATTCACTTAATATAATTCTTGATTTATTTTCATGATAAAATATTAAAAATTCGAACTCTTTTGCTACAAAAAATGTCTTATATATGCTTCTCACGATAACATTTACCAGGGATGGGATCCAAGAAATAGACCGATGTGGTCCAAACTGAGTACAGTTTATTAATATTTTTGTAGTAAATTATTATAATCAGATCATTATTAAAGAAATTGTTAGTAAAGAAATTCATATCTTTACTGAGGGAAGGCCTATTTTCCTGCTGTATTGGAGGGTCAAATTTCTCACATTGGAAATTGCAAATTTTGTGATATAACGGCTTTTTGTGTGAGGAGCGGTCATGAAAGTGATTCTATCAAACTCAGTTTCAATAAGCCCGTTCTCCCTTAAAGTCAAATACCTGTCAAATATCTTTACAAAGTATATAAAAATCTTGGAAAGGCATTAGATGGATAGACGGACAGATAAGCTTGAATCGATTCAGGAAATGATTTTACGCTCATCGATATAATAAAGGGATATATTTGACTTGTTTTTGGGTGTGACATACATCCGCACAAACCTTGGTTTAAAGTGTGCCAGTATTCCAAATTTCGTCAAAATTTCAAAAACTTAAAACTTCCCGCTGTGTTTTGAATTCAAACAAGCAGACTGGCAGCTAGGCAGATGATTAGACAGACGAACAGACAAACTTAAATGAATTCAGAAAATGTCTATTTTGCGGAACCCTTCATCTAAATTTAGTCATGGAACATAAGTCTTCATATGGCAACATGATGTAATTTTAACACTTAGCTTGAATCGATGAGTTGAGGATTTCTAAAATCGAATCGAATTGAAGACGCAAACGATAAACGCTTTTTACTTTAGAAAATTATGTCTTGTAGAAACAAAGGAGAGTCAGTTCGAAGCACTTATCATAAATTCATTGGTACGTTAAAGAATTAAAGAAGAAATACCTCTTTCCAGATAATTGTTTAGCTATGAGTTCAATCAATTAATTAATTAATTAATTTTTCTCGTATTCTCATAAACACTTTTGAGAAAATGATGTTTTAGATAATAAAAAATAATTAAAAATAAATAAAAATCATATAAATAATTGTTTATTGTACGATGCAACAGCAAACTTTTCATCGCAAAAGAAAAACACTTATTATGAGAATTATCTTTAAATGTATTTAAGATACATAACTTTAACTTAATAAGAGGAAGAGAAATTGTGACACGTTCAATTTTACTATTGATCGTAAATTGAAACACGTTTATGTGATTAAAGACTTCCCATAAATAAACTGATCTATGACGTTTTTAACGATTTTCGTTTACGAATAATAATCAACATGAAGCTGCAAAATGAGGTAAAATTTCAAAGTGTTGCTAAACAGATAGTTTGCTGCAATTATAACATAACTCTTTTGCTACCAGTTAAAACTGAACGTAATCATCGTTTGCTCATATCAAGTAAATTTATTAAAATTGTAACCAATTATATGCTGCACCGCAGCTTGTGGTGCAAGTTTGTGCGGATGTGTGCAACATCCAGAAGCACTTGAAATAGACCCATCTTTTATTAAACCGATACCTATTTCATCTGGCTTATGCGTCTGTCCAAATGTCCGTCTGTTTATTGTTTTCTTGCATCCTACCCATAGATCGAAATTTTCGTGAAATTTGGTACACTGCTGTGTCTTGGCCCAAGGACCCCTTCCGATGTTACGCTTTATTTTGAGAAGTCGTCAAATGAATACCTGTGTGTAGGGGATGTAGGGTATTTAATGGTAATCCACTTACAGTGTTTTTAGTTGTTTTTTATCTCGCTCTGAAGGCTATTTCTACTGTACGTACATATTAAATAGAAATTGGTTAGGAAGCTATGATTATATTGGGGAAACTGGAATCGTCTAAGATTCCGATTTGTTCCTTATTTCCACACCATATTTCCATATTTGGGGTGTATACTCATTTTTTCCAAACGCAACACGCAGAAGGAAGCTACAGTCACCCCATACGGTGTATACATTTTTACTGACCACCAAATTCTAAATTGATTTGAGCACGTCCGGCTGTCTGCCCGTCTGTATAATGAATGTGGTATCAAAAGTTAACAACTTCCAATTAAGCAGAAAGCCAATTGGCACGCAGATTGGTATTGAAAATGGGATAAATCCGTTAAAGGACACGACCACAGTACAATATAATCTGAGGCAAGCTTTTTTTTTTTCAAAAATAAAAACAATTTTGTTTCTTTGCTCGTTACTTATGAGCACGAACAGACACAACGGTAAAAAGTTGGACGTATATTTTATGGCTGGTCGAGCGGTACCTACACAAAAATGGGAAAAATCACCCACGCCTACAAAAAGTGTTTTGATATTTCTTGCTTATTCTCGCCAAAACAAACAAAATAAAACATTGAAAATTATTCTGCACATTTCTCATCTGACAGTGTTTCTTACTTGTCACCTCTAAGCTAATGCTTTTCTTCACCGATTTAGGCTTCTCAATAGCATGGCATGAAAAAGTTAATTATTCTTGGTAAACGAGTTATTGTAGAAGGAGAGAAGAGCAAAAAGAGAAATCGGAAAATTTTATTATATTCAAAAATTCAATTGTTTATGCAAAGCTGCAATCGAAGTGTAAATTTGATAACATCGTGATAATATTTGCAAGATCCATCCATCCATTTATCATGATAAAAAGATGAACTAAGCTGTGAATCGAGCATTTGGCTTTTAATATGACAAGCTTTCTTATATATTAGGTGTTTGCAAAAATGTTGATCAGCGACTTCAGCGTGATCACCGTAAAAATGATGAAGAAGTGGGAAATACCCATACACATAACAGTTGGTTTTGACCTTTCATTGCATAAAGTAGGAATTTTCCATTTAATATTTTTAATGACGCCTCCTGATTAGCACTTGTGCAGATCGGTGCAGCATGGCATGGCTGGCACGCGGGTCCGCAAAGTTAAGATCGCTGCCAAACCAATATACATTGTTCTCGACATGACATCGCCAACTTGCCAAAAATATGATAAAATGTTGTAGAAAATGATGAAAACTATCTTGATAGATATATACTGTGCCAATGTGATTAAATGTGATTTTCGCAAACACCTAATATTATGAAATGAAAAGCTTGAGGAGAAGGATATATTTTTGATGTTGCAGGGAACATCGGAAGGAACATATTTGTTTGCAAAGAGGAAAACGAAATTAGAGATCTTAGACATTAATGTTTGTTAGCAAATGTGTTGAACACTTGCTTGCACTTAGTCTATGAGTCCATTATTCTTCACTTTCAGTTCTCTCTATTAATGTTTCACATAAGCTGCCGAAAATGTTTCAATTTCTGTTGAATTCTATTGTATAAGTAAAGTAATTATTGGAAATCTTTTTTGTTTTGTTGTTGTTTTTGTATGAAACGGTAAAAATATGTCCCATAAAGTTGTGTTATATATAAATTCAAATTATTCTCTTTAAGTGTAGCTGCCAGTCAGAATTCCTCAAATTAATGATTAATTGAAAAGTTTCCAGTTACAGTCATGCTTCATTATTTAGAAATCGATTGACAATGGCTCGCAACTAATTCGTTTTCAATGATACCCAAGTTAAGATTGATTTCATTGTTAAATTATATGAATGGAATCCTATCCGCAGTTAACAATTATCTATTGAATGTTAGCGTAAAGTATTAAGTAATTTGAAAAATTGCCACCATAACGAATATATAAATAAACTTCCATTAGAAAACGAATTCAGAAAATTTTCAATTGTAAATTACTTTAAGAAAAAAACAAGGATGGAAAAAAATCCATTTAAAAAAAGAAATTTCATTTTACAAAGGAAAGGCAATAAAGGCAATCTAATCTAATTTTGCCAGATATACACAGTTCGAGCAATCAATTCTTCGCAATTAGCATTGGAAGCTTTAGAACGATAACACAAGTGCTTTTTAAGCCATTCGGCCATGATCAGCCTTCCGCCCATAAGTCTTAAACTGGAAATGCTCAACTGAGACTTGATTTGGTTTCAAGAATCACTCAGAGTGTGCCGCCTACGATTGGCAGAAAGAAGTGTTGAGCAGTGAACGCAGCCTAGCTGGTGTATGCACAATCGCTTTTACCGAGTGAGCGCTCACCACAACTACGATCAAGCATGGTTAAGCTACACCGATTTTTGAACCCACCCACATCGGCACGGCAGTCGCGACATTGATCGGCAGGCATGAATCTTGAAGAGTAGTCAGGTCTACCAAAAACCACAGCATCTTGAAAATCTCCGCCAAATTTTCAGGAAACTTAAAATCCAATATCTCCACTCCAGTCGTTGTATGCATATGGAAGGGTAGTAAATGACAAAAGCTAATGCTCTCTAAGGCTTTTGAAAGATTCTCTTTGAAGGGATATGGTGGGAGTTCTATCGTTACCGTTTAGTTTTTCAAATCTAATTTTATAAGCCACACCTATAGATTACTTAAAAACAAATAAGCGTATGATGTATTAAAAATTAAATTGAATAACATTACCCAAGAGAATCAATTTCGGCTTAAGACGAATTTCAAAATCTCTATCATTCTCCAAAGTCATTGCGAGTATGTTAGACAACTGTGAGCAATCGCTTTCATCAAATATAATATTTAGATGACTTTTCGCCGAAATAACTAGTACTCTACTACTCCAGAGTCATTTCATCTCTGCTTACGATCCTCAAAATGCATTCAAAAACATTTCAGATAAGTCTTAAGTTTTTCATATATTTTTTTATGATTTTAAAAAAGCCATATAGACGAATATGGCTAAGTTTGCTTGACAATCTCACGTTCCTGCAGAGTATTTATATAGCTTTAATGGGGCCTCTCGACATGCACTCGTCGGTCGGATGCGTTTGTAGCAAGTTTAAGATAATTGCTCGAAATTTCCTGGCATAGATGATGGAGCCGTGACGTGACGGATAGACAGACACGACATGATTAGTAGCGTGCATATGTTGTATACACTTTACTTTGTTTTTTCTTGTGTGCATTCTCGCTACTACCAACGATCTGGCGCAGAAAGCATGCTTTCGCTCACTTGTAGCGGTATGAGTATGAAATACAAATTATTACAAAGCACCGTAAATTCCTGAATAAGTGTTACAATCTTGAAAGCTACCGAACAATTAAATAATTCCTAAAACAATTAAATACAACTGTTGTCGTGTAAGAGAATTAAATAATAGAACAATAAAAGCAAAAAAATAAAAAATAAACTTAAAGAAAATAATTTAATATAATGTCGACGACATATAAACTACAAGTCACCTAATAGTGTATAATAAGCAAACTAAAGGAAAGAAAAAGGCAAATTAAAATACATTTATTTATAAAAATTGCTTTTTTTTAATATTTTCTTTTTTCATATAATTTAACAGAATTCAAGTGATTTCTGAGATAGTTGACAGTGAATAATAAATAATTTAATATAAATTAAAATGTTTTAATTCATTTCGTCTCAGGATAGATAAAAACAATCACAAAGTTTATTGGAGCTGTCACTGGCTCACATGTGATATTCAATTTCAAGATCACTGGATATCTTGTAACGTCTTTGTATAATACATTGACTATATATCCCACATATACGTTATTCCTATATTTTAGTTGGATTTAGTTGGACTTTATTAGTAGTTTTGTGAGCTAAAAATCACATGCTTATCTGCTTTGCTTCAATATGTGTTGAGGTGGTCGGGTGAATTTGTCCACTCAACGTTTTCATCATATATCGTCATTCATATTCATCATCTTCAGCACTTGACTGCAGTTTGTTGGTAATGGTACGAACTAAATATCTTAGCTACCTGCACAAATTTATCGTTCGACTTATCGTTCGAATTTGTCCATTCGATGCTTCGATCATATATCCCATATATTTTACGTATTCTTGTATATCGTTTGCGCACTTCAAACAAAACTTATATAATTTGGCTGCATTTTGCAGATCATTGTAAATAGTCATTCCATATAGCCATTCGGTTGAATTTCTTGGGTCAAGTGACGTTCATACGCCTTGAAATGCAAATTTTTATAAAGAACATTCTATGCGATGTCACGACAATGTGCTAGTTTTTAAGAATGACGTTTAACATGATTGGTCCCAATTTTCATCCATTCGCTATTTCAGTTTTTAGTGATTCGCATTTTCAACATCACAACAGCAAGCTCTGCAGATGGAATATTTTGATTATAAACATCATGTCATAAGCGAGACATAGCCTGAATAGTTTTATTATTATACCTACACCTACACCACCTTGCAATACAAGTTTATATTATGCACATGTATAGAACACCCAGAAGAACTCGAGGTAGACTTGCCGTTTTTCTTTTATGCCGGTCGATTCAGAAAATGATTCTAAGCTGGCCTGTCTGTCTCTCTGTCCGCTAGTACATTTGTATTCAACCTGGAGTTTTTGGATAATTTGATGAAATTTGTCCAAGCACGAACGCTATTGACATTGGTTCAGATCGGACCACTTTTTCGATCACTTCCTATATAACGTTTTAATTTGAAAGATCATTATATGAAATTATATGAAAAGATATTTGTTGGTGTATTTAATAAAATTTAAAATTATTAAGAATTATTATCCGATGTGCAATCGTGTGGCAAATAGTAAACACAAATGTGACTTTTGTGGGGACAACATGATGCTTAAAATATATATAATTTTAATTATATATGTTTATATGACTTGTAACGCGAATACATATGGTTTCCGTTTAGTTTTGGAGCACTTCTGCTATAATTTTGCTCACTTAGATGTTCATTTAATTATTTATTTATTTGTATGAATTTATACGAAATCTATGTATGTTTATGTTTGTTCATACACACGCATGCATGTGTATTTTGTTTCATATTCGTGTTATAATGAAACATATCTCAAAAGTGTTTATCTTTCATATATACATTTATTACAACTTTTTCAAGGTTACACACGCAATAACCAAAAGCAACGATGCATATAAACGCCGGGCGTCAGTAATTCTGGTAACCAACAAATTTTCATTAAGTTTCTTTAATAAAGGAAATCTCACTATTTCTGTGATATTGAAAAGCATTAAAATTATTTTGTTTGGTTTTTATTTTCTATTTTAAAATTTAATGCATATAACTTAGATTTGTGCATTTCATCTGCGAATACGTTAACGTAGTCTGCGTTGGAAACTACACAACAAAGAGTTTTTTTATCATTTGAGTTTTTCAAATCGGGCTGACTGCCTTATTCCGCGGGGTCAGATGAGCAGAGCCATCCTTATAAGTAAAGAATTGAAACCCATTTTTCCCAAGCAAGAGTAAAATCAAATCAGTGTGGGCAGGTTCATATCTCAGTGCGACAGAGCTTGCTTGCTCGTAGATGAACCGACTGATCAGTCAGCGAAGGTTAAAGGCACTTACCGATTGCCCGCGCACTTCTTCCTGACCGTCACCGGTGTTACACGTCTTCTTTATAAAACTCTATAAAACATGGCATGTTACGCTTACGAAATCCTTATGTTTGATAAATGAAAAGTATTTCCTCTGCTCTGTTTATGAAAACAACTAAAACAATAGGAAATCAACTGACATTAGAAGACTCGATGTACGTTCCAAAAATATGCAAGAGTATCAATGCAAAGGTGGGACGTGAATCCAATTTCATTCCAGGATTTTATGCGTGGCTCTTCTAAACTCCCGCTAGAATATTGTATCTCCCACATATCGCAAGCTGGCAACCCTGAAAACTCCTTCAAGAGTCTGTGGAAATAATAAGCCACCGCAGGCCTATATATGATCCTATTGAATTCAGTCAATAAATGAACGCACGTATTGCAACTGAAAATACGAACGTCCTTTCCGTATTATCAGCAAATTTCTGGAAATGAATCGTCGGAAATTCCTCTTCTTGTAACACTGTGCTGGCTTTTAGGAAGGCAGAAGAAATGAAGATGGTGGGAAAAGTAGTGGCAACAACGTAACAGGTGTGTGGCCAAGCGTGGATAAGCACTACGCCTTTAGTGACTCTGGCCGCTCACTATAGCTACGACGAAAGTGAATTCTCTACCGCACTTGAAATTTGAACTCGCGAACGTAGACAACGTTGCCGCGACTCCTGCGCCTACTGGGCTACTCGGGCGGATAACCTGCATGCAAGTCCAAAAAAAAAGAAATTTCATTCTTTATAGAAAAAAAAAAAAATAAATTAATTTATTTAATATATTTATTATTGTTGTCACTCCTGCAACCGCCTTTTATCGGTGTCCACTTTTCTTGACCTTGTTCCCAATGTTTCTTCGATGATTTGCATGAACATTTCAAAATTTACTTAAAAAAAAAAAAAAGCGAGAAATATTTAACAAGTCCGCTGTTACGTCGTGCGTTTGCATATATTTTGAAATTAAGAATTTTTACATAATTTGCTTGAATGCACGTAAATTAGAGGAAATTGTGTTGTGTGCCTTTTTTTATGAAATAATTTTATTTATATTTTTTTTTTAAGTAAAAACGCATACACACGCTAACTGTTTATACGTCATCTAGTGCCTAGTGGTGTTTATATAAAGATCGTATTATTATTAGTTTTTTTTTTTTTATTTTTTTTTTGTTGCCTTTTTCTTGTGATTCAAATTGAAAGATTCGTTAGTGTATAAAGAAATGTGATTAATTGCGAATTGAAGGTCGGGAAAATTAGACGAAAATTTGTTTTTATTATAATTTATACATATTAAGTGAGATCTAATGCATATACAAAATGTAAGAATTATTCGTGAAAAAATCAAATCAAATGATTTCTAAATCTAAAAAAAGAAATCTAAAATAAATTAAAAATCAAAAAAAAAAAAAAAAACAAAAACTCTTTAAAATGAACTTTTATAATAATAATAGTGTAAAGAGAAAACTTTGAAGACAATATTTTGCCATCAATGCGCATGCGCAGTTCCAATAATAAACGCATGTACGTCTTGGACAAAATTGATGAACAAGAGTCAATACGTTAAAGAATCGCTGTCTAACGGCAATTGTAACCTTAAGAAAACTGCAGTCTCAACTTACCGGTTAATGTAGAGATTACATCAAAGATTAAATCATTTTCAGGGTATTACAGACATTGGTTTGGTGATGTGTCCAAGTGCCAAGAATATCGATCTAAGAAGAAATACATTTTACTGTTTGTTTATCCAAAGACACTATAAGTGCTTGCACGGATTTTGCCTACGTAACTGATATCATAAACAGACATAAGAAGAATAAATGATTAAGTTGACCTTTTTTTAAAGAGAAAACGTTTGTGTAAGGATTCTATGAATCTTCGATTTCTATTAAGGAAGTAAGTGAAAACACTTTAGAGGGACGCGGCCCACCGTTAACACAATATCGTTTAATAGTTTTATTCATATAACGACTTTCCAAAATAAGGCTTTTAATGGGGAGTAGTCGAAAAATTGATCCTGTTCGAACCATTTTCAGTACCCTACGGCCTCGGGTCTAAACAAGTCGGTCTGCCAAATCTCATCAATATATCTCAAGAATTGCGACCTGTATGTTGAACAAAAGAAAACAAGAGAGACAAACAGGCGGACAAAAAGACAAACAAGATTAGATCGATGCCATTGAAAATGGATTAGATCCGACCATTTCACATTACAATTTGCAGTATTTCTGAGCAAAACTCGATGAGTAATAATATTTCGGCTTACGACATTGACGTAAGGAATTTGGATCAGATGGGCCTGTGTTTTGAGACCTCTCTTATATAATAATTCCAACGTTCCCTAAACCTTTACGTGTTAAGAAAGTCTGATTCTCCATATTTCGTGGTGAAACTAAGAAATGTGGGCCATCTAAATCTATATGAAAATACCCATGAGGAATGAACTGTTACATCTAAGAAAGATCTAATTTAATTCAAATTGTGTCAATCTAAATTGCGGTCCAAATTGGTCCACGGTCGTCCTTTGATATAAAACTTAACTATATCAAAATTGGACCTGGTAAGTCTACTTGTTAGGAACTAACACTTATAAGTAAGACTTAAAATGTCCACAAAGTCAAATTTTTAGTGAAATAGGTGAAAAATAGGAAAGAGCTTTAAAAAGAAAATTAAATTTTCTAACGTTGCACCAAGTCATTCAATCAATATTTGCGCCCCCTGCGATTTTTAGGGCTTTGCATGGAAACAACGTGTAATTACTTCAGCATTATCCCGAAAATTAGTGAATACTTGTATTAAACGATGTAGTGTAGGGTATTCAACGGTCGACCTTGCCCGATGATAATATTAGAACTTGTTTAAGTGATACTTTGACGCAATTTCGCACCACTTCGGAAAGCTTTGCTTGTCGTCAAAGAACATTGTTAGTGATGGTAGATATTTACTTAGTTTGGTACTTTGATGGACGCACCGTTAATCTTATTCAGTAGATTTTCAAAGTCGGTATAAGGATTTCATAAAGGACGCATTTAACTTACCTATTAAAACTAAAAACCAAGCTATTGTTAGAGCTGAACTTAGAAAAGGGAAAAACTCTCAGCTTTTTGACATATGCGAGTCCATTCCTCCAACAGACCGGTTCTACTAGTTTTCGATATTGAATTTACTGAAAACGATAAGAAAAGAGATATATATCTTATATCTTTTGCTAAATGAAATTTTGAGAACACAATCATTTTTTCAATGAATGGAAAGATGGCATGTTTTAGGTGGTTATGCAGATCGCACAGGTAAAAAACAGGCGGGCATGGCTGAATCGATTTGGAATCTTAAAGCGTCTACGAATTTCGGAATCTTAAAGCGTTTACTAATATTCATTTCTTGGGAACTCTGATGCGTATTTCTTACAAATGGAAAGACAGTAAACCGTACTCTACCATAATCCGCTTCCATTGTTCATGCGAATAAAGAAACGAAACGAAGCGTTACTGATTCATTACCTAAGTGGACTTTTCTTTTTAGGCAGATGAAGAAAAAGTTCTATCCGTTGCACAAGTGGAAGGACAGTATCTACTGCACCGTAATCGGGCGCTACAAGGTGTAAAAGTAGTGGCACGAAACGCGTTACGAACTTATTGCTTATTATAGGTGAGAAAGAAAGGTCTTGTCCGTACCGTATTCCATACATTATGTATATTCTCTATTGATGAACATCCTGCCTCTCGCTCCTAATCGCAATTCCACGTTCTACCTTTACTTGTTCTGCAAAGTCGTAAAAGTTTCGACCCAATACTGACACCTTACACTACAAGTGTTTGATTTCAACGCGTAAGCACTGCAAGCGAGTTAATTGCAGTCAGCAAAGCTATAAAATTATTATGCAAAACAAAATGTATTTTAGTTGAAAATTGTGCTCTGCTTGTGTTGAGCCCAGTGAACGATTATCGCGTATTTAGTTACTTTTATTACATTTGTGCCGCACTATGTCCTAAAAGCACTTATATCTGCATCGATTTGAAAAATAATAAATAAATTGTGTTGGCGGATAATTAAGTTCACTCGAAGACTATTACAGTTTGCTTGAGTTGTTTTTTTGTTTCATTTAAGATAACATCTCAAGTCTATAAATGCCTCTTTCTTTCGTTAGTTAAACGACATAAAGGCAATATTGCGATTAGGTAACGATATTACCTAAAAGCAATGCGTTCAATTTAAATTTGGAAACTTGTCGGTAGTAATTTTTACTTGAAACCTACACACAACTTGAAATATTTTATCTTCAAACAAGAAAACAAAAACCATTAAAATTTTAATTTTCGTGTGAACTTCTTTTTGGTAAATTTTGAATTTTTATGCGCTTAGCGTGTAACGGATATACGTCCCCGTTCCTTGAAACGAATTATGACGTAAAGGTGTGTTGCCAACTAAAGTGCACACAAAGATGTCCACGCGAGTATGTGTGGCCACCTACTTATAAAAAGATTTACAATTTTTTATTTCTTCATTTTATTGTGTTTTCAGTTTCTTTAATTATGACATCTACGCGGTCTTATCGCAAGATTTTTCATATATGTTTCTTGATTT